>OX439485.1:33777031-33908355 GCA_949320155.1 Melangyna quadrimaculata | reverse complement strand
TGCAACTCTCGAGCACCGCCGCAATGTTTCATGTCTTTCGTTGTTTTGCCGTTATTTTTATAAGCAGTGCTCTACTGAAATAGCCAGTTGCATTCCTCCCCTAAAAGAATTTAACCGTAATACTCGTACTTACAGGAATGCACATCAGCTAACCCTTGAGCCCAATTTCGGACGTACTGTCAAGTATAGATATTTTTAATTTAATTTACTTAGTACAAGTATATAACAAAATAATTATAGTAATAATAATAATATCTTAAGACTAAATAACAATTGAGATCTTAAAGCTAAATTGAAGAAAACGATTGGGATAGAAAGGGTAAGAGAAAGGTTATGATAGGAGAGCAAGTTTGAGAGAGGTTTTTGAGAGGTTTAAATCAAAAATGTTGGAGTTATTTGCTTTACGAATCATTCTGGTAATAGGTTCATTTTGGCCATACTCTGTGCGATGGAAGGGGACATAGAAGAGGGGAGTGGTTCTCAATTGACGATTACGAGTATTCAGTTTGAATTTATCAAGTAGACTTTCATTATCAATGACTCCATTCAAAAGCTGGTGTACAAAAACTATATCGGCATTATCGCGACGTCTACTTAGAGTTTTTAAATTTATTAGTTTTAGACGGTTTTCGTAGAGTGGTAGATTATATTCTTTTTTTAGCCGAACTACCCGAATGTGTATTGCTTTACCTGGCTCTATTTTTCCTTTCCATTTCGATATTCAAAGGATCAAAACCAATTTGCATCGGCATCTCCTCTTTAATCCTTCCCTGTTTGCCTAATGCTCGCACTGTGTTTAATTTAACATTTTAAGGGTATCAAAAACCCCTTGAGTGCGCGTACTGTAAAAAAAAAAAAATTACTCGAAAACTGTATGTTTTTTTTTTTTTGAAAAAAGTTGTAGCCACACATTGAAGCTCATGAAATTCTTGACAAACAAAATTACAACACTTTTTCTTGTACTATTGATAGATTTGGAGAAAAACGGTCGAAACTTTTGGGTGCAGTTCATTTAGTCAAACAAATGTAGTGGTGAGGGGGCAGTTAAGGACGGGGGCAGCTTAGGACAACTTCAAAAAAAGTAGTAGAATAAAAGCTTTTTACTTAATAAAATCTTACAGTGCCAACTACACTTCAAACAAACATCGGATGGATATTGAAACGATACCTACCAACCAGTGGCGGATCCAGGGGGTGGCTATAGGGGCTAAAGCCCCCCCCACCCACAGCCGATTGCTAAAATAATTTGAAATATAGAAAGCAATACATTACAACGTGTTAAATTGTATATTCGTCTAAAATATTGTTAAGATGAGAATTTTGATGGACAAAATAACGTGGTTGGGGCTGAACAATTTACATGTTCTGCAACTTCTTTTCTAAGCCCTAAGGTTGGGGCTAAAGCCTAGGAAGTGAATTGAAAAAAAAAACAATTGGGGGCTATGAAAAATGGACATGTTTCATTCAACGACAATTTCCCCTTAAAACAAAACCCAGAAAATTGAAAAAAAAAAAACAAATAAGGTCTGAGAATATTGGACAAAAAACGTAGTCAGGGTTAAACAACTAACTCCCAGAGAGCTTTTGGGGCATATGTCTGAGGATTTTACAAAGTCCGAAGTTGGAACTAAAGCTTGTAGATATAATTTTAAAAAAACGTGGTCGGGGCTTAACATTTACATGTCAAAAGCATTAACTGTTTACCTACACTAAATACTTAGCTAATTTAACGAAAGAAACGCAATTGAGGCTAATTGAGAACACCGGGGTGTAAAGATTAGTGTAAATGTTTAATACAACAGGAATTGTTTCTTACGGCCTTGGCTGGGTTAAGATCATTTTGAGGCTTAGTTTTTAAAATTTCAAAGGTCCAATGCAATACATACAAAACATTTTTGGACTAAGCAATTCAATACAAATTCTCTAGTCGAGGAGCCAAATTCCAAAAGCGTGAGAAACTCTGTGAACTCAGAAAAATCTTGCAGGTGGACATGAATATTTACAATCTCTATAGACTCTTGAGTGGCTTAAAAATTTAACGACACATTTTTGAGCAGGAATAGAAAGTGTATGTAGGTGCAGTGTAGACGAAAATTCAGAATTGAGCCGTGCAGCTTATTTCTTAGAGCAGCTGTTTCTTATGCCCGACTAAAAGTCTTGAAATTTTGATATTTTATTTTTCGATCCACAAAATCTTATTTTCGTGCTTTCCAGTGACAATTTGAAGAAAACAGGTAGGTTCGTTGCTTTGACTAATTAAAGAAAATGAGATCTCAGAGGACTGATACTGTCAAAACACATATGAGCTTTTGCCAGAAAGACCACTTAAATACAGTGTTGCCAAGTCGAAATTCCAAATAAAGTCAAATCTGACTTGATGACTTTATTTGTCTTTTTCAAATCAAGTCAAATATTTGAAGATTTAGTTTCTAGTCAAAAAAAAGTCAAATATCAAAAACCAAATATTAATGATAACATAAACACATTTTATTAATTATAAACAAAACATAAAGTATTTCAAATTCAATTCAACGTGTTAATTAAAATAAATAATATTTCATAAATTAGTACTTAAGTTAAGGTACATACATTTTTTATTTTCATAATAAAATTTTTGCAGTTTTTTCTACAAATATGAATTTCTTCGTCGCTCACTTCCGATTTGATTTTCAATTCATTAAGTTTTTCCTTGCACTCTGCTCCCAAATAAGGATTAGTTTGTAAACCGAAACCAGTTGTTTTGTGCAGCTTGTAGCTAAACCAGAATGACAGCATATGATTGGGATTTGGGAATTAATTTTGTATGGCTGTACTCCATATCATATATATTCAAAGGTAACTTCATTGATTGCAGTTCATAGTATAACGCACTACACTCGGCCTACACTGAATTTGAAATGTATTTTAAAATATTTTAACAAAAAGTTAAGTTGCACATTGAATTATTGAATAAAGTCAAAAAATAAGTCAAAACACTTTTGACAAGATTTGTATCTCATTTCCTGTCAACAGCGGTGAAATCTTGTCAAATTTGACATGAAAGAGGTCAAAACGGCAACACTGCTTAAATATCATTTTTCTGAACTAGCATTACAAACAGTTTTTAAAGTTTGTTAAAAAGGTGAAGTTCAAAGCATAAGTTCAGCTTATTTAAACAAACACTTACATAATGTACAAGGGTGGGCACTTGATACCTAATCAATTATTAAGCAATATACATATAAATAAACGAATTTGTTCGTGTGGTAACGTGGCTAGAACTTAAAGTTATAAAATTAGTTATCCTACCATGTTTTGCTGAGCCTTAATATTGGCTTTTAAAAAAAATTCCCATGCCTAACACATCAATCCCAAATTCTTCTTATTGTGCTTCGTTTTGAAAAAATTATAAAGCGCGATAGGAGCGGATATAAGGGCACAAAAAACACGGCTATTATTAAAGGAAAAGTGATGTCAAAATTCGTTTTCTGTTATATAACTTCAAATTTACAAACTGGATTTCCAAACTCCAAGCCCCCCACAGCCAAATCCTAGATCCGCTACTGAACTTGACTTAAATCTACAGGTGTGGTATCCATTTTTTTCAAAAATAAGGAGGCCAAATAGGCCAAGCTCAGGATGTGTTGCAATTTACTTTTAACAGCACACTCAAAACCAAAGACCAACTATGGGCGTATTTATTGGCTATCAGTGTTTCAAAGTCTTGCAAAATTTAACTAGTATTTTACCCTCAATTTAAAGTTTTAAGTTCAAGCTTTAAAACGAGCCTATTAACAATTAATTATAGGTATTGTATCCATCGCGATTGTTGTTTTTAGAAGGCAAACTTGAGTGATTCCATATTTTTGCTCGCATGTGTATATAATGAAATAATCAAATGAAAACCTCGAAGTTTCACAGTTATTTTTGAGAAACCAGAAGTTTTGGTTGATGATGCAACTATTTCTCTGCTTTTACAAATTGCGAATTGATCTTTGGACCCTCATAACTTAAGAACGGATTGCAATACAGAAGTCGGCAATATGTCATTTTTTAGAAAATTGTTCTGTCTACAAGATGTTTGTGGATCAATTTGTGAAAAAATAAACTTCTTTTTTGACTAAATAAATATACTGCACCCAAATATTTTCAGACCGTTTTCCTCCAAATTCATACGAACAAAATTATTCGAAAAAAAGTGTTACAATCTTTTTTGTGTAGAATTTTGTGAGCTGCAATGTGTAGCTATAACTTTTTTTTTTCAAAAAAAGTCTTTAGTTTTCGGGTAGTTTATAAAAAAGTGCATTTTACCCCCCTAAAGTTCTTAAAGTTCAGGAAATGTTTAGGGCTGGCCACGAGACGAGAAAAGGCTCGGTCTCGATCTCGGTCTCGCATGACGAGACCGAGACGAGACGAGACTGTCTTTTAAGCAACCAAGACGAAAACGGGACGAGACTGTATATTGGGACCGAAACAGAGAGTCTAATAAATTACAAAATCCAATTTCAGTTAAATATTTATTTTCTTCTGCACATAATCAAACGATAATCGAAAATATTTGGTTCCAATCTTCCAATATTCAACAGTTTGTCCGGAAATCGTATTTTTCGGAGACGAGGCCGAGACGAGACTTAATTTTTACGAGACGGAGAAGAGACTGAAAATTTTCGAATTTAACGAGACTGAGAAGAGACTTACAAAAGTCTTGCAGTGTCTGGTCTCGTGGCCAGCCCTAGAAATGTTTAGGGCAAAAATATGAAGCTCTCCACAAAAATTCAGCTTTGTCGGAATCTTTTTCGAAGTAAGGACATTTTTTTATCTTATTTTCCTAGACTATAGAGAGGTTAAAGTTGAGAAAACCCTGAATGCCGTGCGAGGAGCTTCGGTTTAAATTTACGAAAAATCACGTGGCTTGGAATAATAGCCAAGGGAGCTAAATTCAAAATGATTGGTTAATGGTTGTCTTTGTGAATAAAAAGAAGTATAATTAAGATGGACCAGATGGCTTCAACTTTCATGATTTACGTAGAAATGGAAGATTTTTAATGTGTCATTATAGCCGATAAGGCTGAGTATTATGGAGCATTCCTTTATTAGATTTTTGTTGAACACCTTCCATATTCCTTTCATACGTCATTTTAAATTTTTAATATAGAGAACTACGATACAATCAAAATCGAGACTCATTTTCAAAATTCCAAATTCATTGTTTATTGATTTAAATTGAACGATTAATAGCTTTTTTACAGTGAGTATAAATATGGTTTAAAAATATAATAGATTCGTTAACATGACTAAACTATAAATCTACAAAAATTAGATGAAAACTTATTAATTCAAATTTGAGTAGCCCTCATTTAATGTATGCAAATTTTCAAGGTAAAAAGCAATTAACAAGACTCAGCCAGCGCAATAGCTCACTCACAATATTAATCAATGAATTAAGTGTGAAATGCGTTTAACAAATGGAGCATTCATTAGATCTTAACAAAACGATGAAATCAGAATTTTAAAAATAGAATATCATATAAATAGAGAAAAATACTAAGAACAATCATCATTCACTTAAATCAATTCAAATACTGCGAATTATCTAAAACAGAAGAATGGTTGGTCGAATTTATTATTTTTTAAAATAAAATTAATTGATGAGAAGGTCCCTAAAAATAAATCTTCATTAATCTATTTATTTTTCCAGAAATACTTTATGGTCCTCTTCGCTGTTATTGCTACAGCTGCATCAGCTGCAGTTTCAACTGAATACCTTCCTCCAGTTCAGGAAGGTGTTATTCCTTCAAACGAATACTTGCCCCCAGTAGCTGCTCCAGTTGCTATTGCTTCTGAGGAACCCACCATTCTAGCTGATGATGGTTACCGTTACAAGACCGTCAAGCGTTTCCGTTTGAGGCATCGTCGTGATGTCAACGAGCTCCCATCCAACGAATACTTGCCTCCAGTTCAAGCAGCTCAACTTGCTCTTCCAGAACCCCAGCCAGAGACCCAAACCGTTTTGGCTGATGATGGTTACCGTTACAAGACCGTCAAGCGTTTCCGTTTGAAGCATCGTCGTGATGTCAACGAGCTCCCGTCCAACGAATACTTGCCTCCAGTTCAAGCAGCTCAACTTGCTCTTCCAGAACCCCAGCCAGAGATCCAAACCGTCTTGGCTGATGATGGATACCGTTACAAGACCGTCAAGCGTTTCCGTTTGAGGCATCGTCGTGATGGCAACGAGCTCCCATCCAACGAATACTTGCCTCCAGTTGAAGCAGCTAAACTTGCTCTTCCAGAACCCCAGCCAGAGATCCAAACCGTTTTGGCTGATGATGGTTACCGTTACAAGACCGTCAAGCGTTTCCGTTTGAGACGTCATTAGAAAAAGTGACTTTGTGATATTTTTAAATCGAGTTTACAATGAATAAAAAAATAGGTATAAACAATTTTTCTGTATTTTTTGTTTTTAAATTGGAGTCATTTTAATTTTATTTAGGGAAAACTAACTCGCATTAAACCAGCTTGTTTAGTTCTAATATTGGCTTGAGTACGTCTCCAATCAAATGTTATTTTTGGTGATATACAGGGTGTCCCGTAAGTAATGGATAACCCTGAAATGCCGCATAGTAGACTTTATGACCGTCCTGAAAACTGATAAAAAAAAGTTCTATCCCAACCACAAGAAAAGTTATATGAATTTTTTTGTTCAGTGCATTATTTTTTTTCTTACTTTACATTTTTGAATACCACGACTACAAGTGAATGAGTTCCATCATTTTTTTTTTGCAGAAATATTTTACATTACTTGTGCCAACACATAAGTAGAAGAAAATTATTATAACTGTTGGACTTCTTAGGGAAAAAAATTATTTAACATTGAATTTCAATGCAAAATGTGAAAACAAATAATTTTTGAAAAAGTTAAATCATAGCTGGTATAAAAAAAATGCATGAATACCTGAGTGGCCAACTATTTTAAAAATATGCGCGTTTAATGCAGATTTCAAAATGGTATTACTTATTATTATATCTAGAGTCAATAGTAAGTTATTGGTAAAAATCAGCAATACTAGAGTAAATTTAGCAAAAACAAAAGTTTTCAAAATTAGCACAGTAAACGTGAAAATAATACTAAGCGTTGAACATAGCACATTTTTGATTTATTGGCTGTTTCTACGATGTTGTCCTAATGATAAATCCAAGCTTTCAACTTCTAGGGCCGAATGCATTATTGATAAAAATGTCAAAAAAGTGCAAAAAACGGTTACATTTTCGAGCTTGTTTTGAATTTTACCTGTTCTATTGGGCTTTAACAAACCCATCAAATATTTTGTTGGTTGCTATTTTTTATTTGTTATTTTCTCCAAACAAAAAGTCTTCCGATTCAATTTTAATTGTGTTTTTGAATAGTAAATTGTAAGATCCTGAGAAAGTGAGAACGCATAAAATCGTAAGTTTTTTAAATTTTGAATTAAAGTTTTTGTAATTTGATCTTAATTCATAAGATTAAGACCACGACGAACACTTATTTATATCGTTTTTATTGTTCATTCTTCAGAAAAATTAACGGTGTAAATAGCTGTTTTCCTGAACCTGCTTTTTGATAATTAAGACGTTTGATTGAACTTTTTCGATGCCACGTATTCTGTATTCTGCACAAGAATATGCAAACATGCATTTCATTTATGGACGACCCCCTCGAGGAGATACCGAAGACTTAGTGCTTGCGGAACTTGACCGAGATCCTACAGTATCAATCCGAGCAATAGCACGACGCACTGGGATCGGAAAGACGACTGCGCATAATGTGCTTAGTAAATATAAATATCATCCCTTTCACCTAACACGGGTGCAAACTCTCCAGCCGCAAGATTTTGAAACAAGAATGAGTTTTTGTCGACAAATAATAATGAAAATTGAAGAAGATCCGCAGTTTTTTGACAAAATTCTTTGGAGCGATGAGTCGACATTTAAAAGAGATGGCTACACTAATCTCCATAATCTCCACTTCTGGGCACTACAAAACCCAAACATCATGAGGGAATACAGGTCTCAGTACCAATTCAAAATTAACTATTGGACTGGGATTCTCAATGGGAAAATAATTGGACCCTTTGAGTTGCCGGGGATTTTAACTGGCCAAGGTTATTTGGAGTTCCTCCAAAATGATCTCCCAACCTTGCTGGAAGAAGTGCCTCAAGAACTAAAGGAATCCCATTGGCTTCAAAATGATGGTTGTCCAGCACACTATGCTGTGCCTGTGCGGCCATATTTAAATGCCAGATATCCAGGCAGATGGATAGGACGTCTGGGACCAATTTTATGGCCACCCCGTTCACCAGACCTAAATCCACTTGATTTTTTTTTATTGGGGATGCATTAAGGAAATCGTATACAGCAAGCCGATCAGGTCTTTAGAGGAGCTAAGAAATCGTGTGGAGACAGCTGCATTACAAATTTCTGAGCAAAACCTTGCACGTTCACTAAGACGTTCATTTGTTCGGAGGTGCAGAACCTGTATAAGAGTGGGTGGAAAACAGTTTGAGCATTTGCTTTAAATAAAAAAAAAATTAAAAAATTATCTATTTTTGTTTTCTAACTAAGTGATCATGTGATTAAAAGCTGGCTCAAAAACTTTTTGTTTAGAGAAAATAACAAATAAACTAATAGCAACCAACAAAATATTTGATGGGTTTGTTAAAGCCCAATAGAACAGGTAAAATTCAAAACAAGCTCGAAAATGTAACCGTTTTTTGCACTTTTTTGACATTTTTATCAATAATGCATTCGGCCCTAAAAGTTGAAAGCTTGGATTTATCATTAGGACAACATCGTAGAAACAGCCAATAAATCAAAAATCTGCTATGTTCAACGCTTGGTATTATTTTCACGTTTACTGTGCTAATTTTGAAAACTTTTGTTTTTGCTAAATTTACTCTAGTATTGCAGATTTTTACCAATAACTTGCTATTGACCCTAGATATAATAATAAGTAATACCATTTTAAAATCTGCATTTAACGCACATATTTTTAAAATAGTTGGCCACTCAGGTATTCATGCATTTTTTTTATACCAGCTATGATTTAACTTTTTCAAAAATTATTTGTTTTCACATTTTGCAATGAAATTCAATGTTAAATAATTTTTTTCTCTAAGAAGTCCAACAGTTATAATAATTTTCTTCTACTTATGTGTTGGCACAAGTAATGTAAAATATTCCTGCAACAAAAAAAATGATGGAACTCATTCACTTGTAGTCGTGGTATTCAAAAATGTAAAGTAAGAAAAAAAATAATGCACTGAACAAAAAAATGCATATAACTTTTCTTGTGGTTGGGATAGAACTTTTTTTTATCAGTTTTCAGGACGGTCATAAAGTCTACTATGCGGCATTTCAGAGTTATCCATTACTTACGGGACACCCTGTATAAGTTTCGTCCCATTTTGTGCCTACTTTTTCTTCCCTAATCTTCTTCGTTGACTTTCTTAACCGCTTGCAATATTTCATCAAGGTTTGCAACTTTGTTGAAAGGAAGATGATCATTTGTTCATTTTATTACTAGAAATCCAAGTTTACATCCTGGGAACTTCAATTAATCCTGCATTTTTTGAGCAATTTTTTTAAACAGCCCATCTCGAAAAATTCAAGTTTCTGTCAAGGCCCTAGTTAGTTTTTAGTAGGGAAAATCTAGACGGGGAAATCTTGTCAGATACATGACAAGCTCTTGCTGGATTTCAGTACCAACAATTTGGACGAGGAAGCTTTTCAAACACTCCTGAGGCCCTCCCTAGTAAAAAATTGTTGGACATGTTTTGGTACCCCATCAGGAATGTCTATTGTGGATACCAAAAACAAACATTTTATAACCTTTGTCTTTTTTTCATATCACACTTTTTATTGTGAGTGTAAGACATCTGTTTATTATTGGGTTGTATAATGAGGAAAAAGTCAGATCCAAAACAGAACAGAACAGCACAGATTTATGAGAAACGTCAGACAAATTAGAACAGAAACCCCGTTCTTAGGTGTTTTACCTAAAAAGCAAGTACACAAAATCCTATTCTTTTTTGTATGTAAAGGGTTTTCCTAAGAGGTGTTATTTTGAATAGCCCGTTATTTCGGTAGTTGGCACTTTTTAAGCTGTAATTTTTGTCATTTGACAAGAAGAAACTACGCCATTAATAAAAATCCATGAAATCCGCGTTTTCCAAAATGGCGGATTTCCCCAGGGGGATGGCATCCCGAAAAACTGGGCATAAGCTTTCCTAATAGCTCTCTTTCAGGTATAAAAAGCCGTCAGCCGTCCTATATTTCGTTCCATAAAACGATTGTTTTTTTGTTAATTTTCCTGTACTATTTATATAGTAAAAATTTTATTTCACAAAATTTTTTTAAGCTTCAAAATTAATATTCCAAAAAAAATAATTTTTCAGAAAAACACCATTGAAAAACTTTGAAGAAGAAGAAAGTTAAAAAAAAAAATTATAATTTGACCTAACAAGTGCTGCCGTTGTTCTTAAATAATTAAATTAATATTTGTTAAGTCTTTTTTTTTACAAGTTCCTGCTTAAACGGAAGGAAACCCCTACACCCTCTTTTTTTCTTATCCAATCCAATAAAAAGATAGAATTTTTTTTGTTATAAACGTTTGTCTGTAAAAAAAGAAGCCGATCAAGATCTCAAGGCCGTTCAAAATATCAAGACTGTTCAAGATTTCAAGACCGTTCAAGATCTCAAGACCGTTCAGGATCTGAAGACCGTTCAGGATCTCAAGGCCGTTCAAGATCTCAAGGCCGCTCAGGATCTAAAGGTTGATCAAGATATCAAGGCCGTTCAAAATATCAACACCATTCAAGATCAAAAGACCGTTCAGGATCTCAAGACTGTACAGGATCTCAAGGCCTTGAGATCTTGAACACGTATCGCATGCGTAACGCAAGCGTAACGCACGCGGAACGCATGCGTAACGCATGCGTTCAAGATCTAAGACCGTTCAGGATCTCAAGGCCGTTCAAGATCTCAAGGCCGCTCAGGATCTCAAGGCCGATCAAGATCTGAAGGTCGTTCAAAATATCAAGACTGTTTAAGATCTCAAAACCGTTCAGGATCCCAAGACCGTTCAGGATCTCAAGGCCGATCAAGATCTCAAGGCCGCTCAGGATCTCAAGGCTGATCAAGATCTCAAGGCCGTTCAAAATACCAACACCATTCAAGATCTCAAGACCGTCCAGGATCTCAAGACCGTACAGGATCTCAAGGCCTTGAGAGCAAACGTGTGCGTGCACGCAAACGTATGCGTGCACGCAAACGTATGAGTGCACGCAAACGTATGAGTGCACGCAAACGTATGAGTGCACGCAAACGTATGCGTGCACGCGTGCCTTGAGATCCTGAACGGTCTTGAGATCTTGAACGGTCTTGAGATCTTGCACGGTCTTGAGATCTTGAAAAGTCTTGATATTTTGAACGGCCTTGAGATCTTGATCGGCCTTGAGATCCTGAGCGGCCTTGAGATCTTGAACGGCCTTGAGGTCCTGAACGTTCTTGAGATCCTGAACGGTCTTGAGATCTTGAACGGTCTTGAGATCTTTAACAGTCTTGCTATTTTGAACGGCCTTGAGATCTTGAACGGCCTTGAGATCCTGAACGGCCTTGAGATCTTGAACGGTCTTTAGATCTTGAATGGTGTTGATATTTTGAACGGCCTTGATATCTTGAGCGGCCTTGAGATCCTGAGCGGCCTTGAGATCTCGAACAGTCGTGAGATCTTGAACGGTCTTAAGATCCTGAACGGTCTTGAGATCTCGAACAGTCTTGATATTTTGAACGGCCTTGAGATCTTGAACGGCCTTGAGATCCTGAACGTTCTTGAGATCCTAAACGGTGTGCGTGCACGCAAAGGTATGCGTGCACGCAAACGTATGAGCGCACGCAAACGTATGCGTGCACGCAAACGTATGCGAGCACGCAAAGGTATGCGTGCACGCAAAGGTATGCGTGAGTTACATACCTCAGACGACACATGCCTCAACCCAGGTCATCGGCACCAACGGCACCAACAACCATCATCAGCAGTTTCCCACAATTAATTTATAAAAGCATTTCATAAGATCTTATTTCATTTTATTTCATATTTGCAATTCTATTTCACATTTTCCTTAAACGTATTTCTGTTTGTAAAATAGCCGATTCATCATTTGATTGATATAAAAATTGTAATGCATAGCATAAGAGTTTGAGTTTGATAATAAACACAGCACTGAGCTGTTCATAAAACAAAGGTTGATTTTTTTTTATTAAGCGCTACACTTCCTACCTTAACTGGCGCAGTCGAACGGAACGAGTTAAGATTATATCGACGGTTAATCGGAAAATCCAACTCGTAAAAGAACTCTAATATAATACAAGTGTATACGGAAGAAAAATTCGAAGGTTCATCGGAAAAATATACCATAGCTAAAAAAAAAAAAAAAAAAAAATATAGTCAATCTTTCAACAGTTCAGTGCAAGTGATAAAAACACTGTCGAAGTCAAATCGAAATAAGTGTGACGGGATAACTTTTTTGAGAGCAAATTCGAAGGCAAATCGAAATAAGTGTAACGGGATAACTTTTTTGAGAGCAAATCGAGATAATAAACACTAATATACGAGGAAAATTTTTTTTTCTCCGAGAGTGAATCTAAAACGTCAACGAGATAAAAGATAATATTTTTTTTTTCGGGAGCAAACCGAATATTGTGAAAATAATATCAGTGCGATACATAGACACTCATCGAGACATCTAAAAGTGCAAACAAAAACCTGGAGGAGCAGCTCAACAGTATGAACAATAAGAAATTTTATATCACGTAAGTCGAAACAACGAATTTCATCCCATGCTCCCATTTAAAATCCCAAAAATTAAAAATAATCCTTATCCACCTCAAAGGAAAAAGTTAGTCAACTCCAATAATTTAAGCATAGGAATAAATAAAGAATTTAACTTTGAAAATATAAATTTAAATATTGAAAAATCTGAAAGAGATAATTTAACTAAAAACATTAGCAAGCATTTAGATAGTGATAGTGAAACTTATTTAGAAAGTAGAATTAATCTAAACATAAAGAGAACTATAATGTTGAATGGTCAACAAGAAGACCCAGCAGCAGCAGCAGCCGCTGCAGCAGCAGCAGCCGTCGCTGCATCAGCAGCAATAGAACTCATGAACTCACTTAGAGTTCCAGAGATAGTCAAGGACATTCCAACCTTCGATGGAAATCCAAGACTTCTCTTCGATTTTATTAAAAACGTTGAAGAGATATTATCTCTTCTCGAGGGTATCGATGGCACAAATTTGTGCAGGGTCATACTCCGAGCCATAAGGAATAAAATCGTTGGCCCAGCCAACGAAGTCCTCAACGTGTACGGGACAACGTTATCTTGGGTCTCTATTAAAACGAACCTCATAAATCACTATTCGGACAAACGGAACGAAACGTCGCTCATACGCGACCTTCACAATTTAAAACAAAATAGCAAAACCTTAGAAAATTTTTTCAGCGAAGTTATGGAAATACAAGCATCCATGAATAATCATATACAGATACATGAAAAAGAACTCAACGTGATAATTGCAAAAAATAAACTATACCAAGAAATGTGTTTAAATACCTTCCTTGCAGGACTTAGAGAACCTCTCGGTTCCACAGTGAGGGCAATGAAACCTTCAACCCTATCAGAAGCCTTTGCTTATTGCACAAAGGAACAGAACATTTCATATATGAAACACGAACCATTATATTTCCAACAACAAAAGAAATTTGTGCCCCCCGTTTACCAATTCAATCCACAACCTCAAGTCTTTCTCAGAAAACCACAGACACCAAACCACACCGTTAACTTCAACTCACGTTATAGACCAGGGCAACAAATGTATAATTCTCTTAACCCTTTTAACCCACAAACAAGACAAAATCAACATCACTTAAATCCTATACCAGGACAAGGTAACCACCATTTTAACAGACCTTTTAAAACGAACCCCGGCTCTGGCCAATTCTCACATAGACAACATATAGCTCCACAAGAACCTATGGAGGCAAGTACCACGTACTCCAAACTCCAATCCCCAACACAACACAGTTTAGGTCTACAAAACACCAGAACACCCAGCAACTTTTTCAAACAAGCAGGTCCTTCTAGAGAACTGCATAACATCGACATAGAACACCCAGGTACTTCAATACATCCTGAATATGGGAACCCGTACGAGCCCTTTGACAACCTGGACCTGGAGATCGAAAACCCATACCAAAATCTGGACAGGTATTATAACGAACAGTTTCAACAAGACCTCGAGACGTTCCAAGAAATTAACCACCCAGAAGATACCGAAAATTTTCACGAACCAGCCTCTGGGAACCAATCGGATATATAAACATCAATAAACATGGAAATATTTTACCATATGTAAATATTTCTTCACCTTTTGGAAGACCACTCAGATTCCTAATAGATACCGGTGCGTCTTCATCTTTCATTAATCCTGAGTTTGCAGACCCTCAACTTCAAATCCCCATCAATAATACAGTTATAAAAACAATTTTTAAAGAACACACAATAAATAGAGCGATAACATTTAACTCTTTTTCAGAATTCCAAACACATGGTACATTTAGATTCTTAATATTCAAATTCCATGGATACTTCGATGGCCTTATCGGTTTAGACATTTTGACACAAATTAAAGCAAAAATAGACTTGGAAAAACGAAAATTGATAACAGAAAATTCCAGTATTTCTCTACTCTTTAAACCAAATTCTACATCATCGCAATACATTATTCCCCCATACTCAAAAATGATATGTCGCCTCCCAGTAAGCATACGAAATGGTGATATTTTCATAAGACCAACAGAAATCAAACCAGGCGTTTCCATTTCAGAGGGAATATATGTCGCTAAAGATTGGTATAGCATCCTTGAAGTAATTAATACTTCAAACCAAGAACAGACTATTTTTCTGGAGCGACCCATGAAAGTCTGTCCATATTCAAATACTGAATTTTGCGAGATTAATATAACAGAAACATACTCACAATCGCATGACAGGAAAATACCCGATACTGAAATAGTAAATTCATTAAAACTTAACCACCTGAACTCTGAAGAAAAGAGATCCATAATCAAATTGTGCAAACAATTTGAAGATATTTTTTTTCAAAAAACCCAACCTCTTACTTTCACTACCGCTGTCAAACATAAAATACCAACTAACGACGATGTCCCTATATATACCAGGTCATACAGATACCCATTTGTACATAAAATGGAAGTTCAAAAACAGATACAAGAACTACTCAGACAAGGAATAATTCGTCCAAGCCATTCGCCGTGGAGTTCCCCGGTATGGGTGGTTCCGAAAGGAAAAGATATACCCACGAAAAAGTGGCGCCTTGTCATTGATTTTCGTCGTCTAAATGAAAAGACAATTAGCGACAAATATCCACTCCCGAACATAACGGAGATCCTGGATAAATTAGGGAAATGCATGTATTTCTCCACTCTAGATTTAGCGAGTGGGTTTCACCAAATAGAGATGGACCCAAAAGATATACCTAAAACGGCATTTACAGTCGAAGGAGGTCACTTCGAGTTCGTACGAATGCCGTTCGGACTTAAAAATGCTCCATCCACTTTTCAACGAGTGATGGACCATGTACTAAGTGGTCTCGTGGGAAAAGTCTGTTTGGTATATTTAGATGACATAGTCATCTTTTCAACCTCTCTACAAGAACATCTTGAAAACTTGAAGAAAGTTTTTTTAAGATTACAAGAATTCAATTTTAAAGTGCAGCTAGAAAAAACTGAATTCCTTCACAAAGAAACAGCATTTCTTGGACATATAATTTCCAGGGACGGAGTAAAACCCAATCCCGACAAGATCAAAGCTGTAAAAAATTTCCCTATCCCAAAGACGCAAAAAGAAATAAAATCGTTTCTAGGCCTCCTTGGATACTACCGCAAGTTCATTAAGGACTTTGCAAGGCTAACAAAACCACTTACAGAGTGCTTGAAGAAAGGAAAATCAATAACACTCGACAAAAAGTACGTCACAGCTTTCGAGATGTGTAAAGATCTCTTGATTAACGACCCAATTCTTCAATACCCCGATTTCTCTCGACCGTTCGTACTAACTACGGATGCAAGTAACTACGCAATAGGTGCAGTCCTATCTCAAGGCACCATAGGTAGCGACAAACCAATCTGCTATGCTAGTAGAACCCTAACTGATTCGGAATGTGGTTACTCTACCATTGAAAAAGAGCTTTTAGCGATTGTTTGGGCAACGAAATATTTCCGCCCCTACCTGTTTGGTCACAAATTCAAAATCGTGACCGATCACAGACCATTGCAATGGATGATGAATCTTAAAGATCCGAATTCAAAACTAGTTAGATGGCGACTCAAGTTAGAAGAGTTCGACTATGAAATCGTTTACAAAAAAGGAACGTTAAACCTGAATGCTGATGCACTCAGCAGAATAAAAACCGAAAGTCAAAATGAGAAAATTGAATTAAATATAAACGAGGTTAACCACACAAATCCCAGTTCTAGTGGATCTACAATCCACTCTGCTCTTGAAAATATGAACGATCACATATATATATCTGAACGTCCCTTAAATGAATTTAGCATACAGCTCGTACTTAAGAAAACTGAAAGAGACAAACCAGTACAATTACAAATGCCATTTAAAAACAAACAAAGACGAACTTTAGAAAAACAATGTTTTTCAGAGAATGATATTATTACCATTTTCAAAAATTATGTTCCTCCAAATAAATATTGCGCTATTTATACCGATGACGATACATTCAAGACCATCCAAAGTGTCTACTCAAATTACTTTTCAAATAACAAAGCCTTCAAAGTAATTCGTTGCACAGAAATATTAAAAGATATACTTGAGAACGATGATCAAGATAAACTGATAAACGATTACCATTTAAAAAACAACCACAGAGGCATAAACGAGACACTTCTTCACCTTAAGCGTGAATTCTTTTTCCCATTTATGAAAAACAAAATCACTACAGTTATAAATAACTGCGAACTGTGCCAGAAACTCAAATACGACAGGAAACCCCAAAAAATTGAATTTCGAATCCCAGAAAATCCTGAAAAACCTTTAGATATCGTACATATCGACATCTATAGTATTAATAATCAAAAAATCCTCACGATTATAGACAAATTCTCTAAATTCGCAGCAGCGTACACAGTTCCAGTTAGAAATAGCCTAACAATAATAAAATCCCTTCTGCATTTTATGAGCCTCCACGGCATTCCAACCAAAATTATATCAGACCAAGGCGCAGAATTTACTTCTTCTATGTTCAAAGACTTCGTTAAACAATACAATATAAACCAACACATAACATCGCTTCAACAATCAAGTAGCAATTCTCCCGTTGAAAGACTCCACTCCACACTAACTGAAACATACAGAATCATTTTTACAAAACATAACGACCGAGATCATGACGACATACTCAATGAAACTATGATAACCTATAATAACTCTATACACTCTGCTACGAAATTAACACCTTACGAACTTTTTTACGGTAGAACCTACAAATTTAAGAATATTAGCTATAGCAACGTGCATGACTATCTCAATAGACTAAATGAGTTTCAGGCAGAATTATTCCCATCCATTAAAAACAAAACAGGAAACCAGATACAAAAAAATTTAAGCAAATTAAATCAGAACAGGGAAAAACCATGTAGTATAAAGACAGGATCATTTATTTATAGAAAAGAAAATAGAAGAAATAAATTAACACCAAGATTCAGTAAACATAAAGTTAAAATTAATAGGGATATAACAGTCCTTACTACTAACAATCAAAAACTTCATAAATCAAAAATAAAAAGAAGACGTAAATTTCAGGTTCACAACTCTCACCCTTCTAATAACAATGACCACAGAACAGACGATCGAAGTACACGATCTGACGAATAATCATGGCCTCCTAACATTGAAACTGGGAACGGGCAGGATGATTAAGGCATACAAAAGCCTGATTCACATCATAAGATTAGAAAAATACCAAGAAAATGTAAACGCTATAGGCAACTCTTTGGCAATTTTCAATAAAATAGACGGTTTTAATGACTCCCTTAAAATCATTAAAATAAAATATGAACAGCTGCAAGACAAACTCCAAACGCTAACACCTAATTTCAGACAAAAAAGAGGACTTATCAACGGTTTAGGAACAGTTGTAAAGAGCATAACAGGAAATTTGGATGCTGACGATGCTCTGGATATAAATAAAAAAATAGAAATGCTATCAGAAAGACAAAATGACATCGAGACACAGGAAGACGACCAGGTTAGACTTAACAAACAAATGATAGCAAGATTCGACAATATAACAAACCACATAAACACGCAGCAGAAGATTATTGAAAAATATTTAATTAATACTGAAAAGACATTAGGAAACAGAATCAGATCAGAGGAAAACTCAATCAGATATATTCAATATTTAAACCAAATAAACTTCAATATAGAACTTTTAAACAACCATTTGACCAATATCGCGGAATCTATTATTCTTGCCAAATTAAATATCATCTCAAAACACATTTTAAACTCTGATGAATTAACATTCATTTACAGTTCCTTAAAAAATCAGTCTGTAGAAATTAATTCAAACGAAAACATATACGAATTATTGGAGCTTCAGGCTTACTATAACCATTCAGATATAATATTTAATATACAAATTCCTTCCTTAAAAAATGAATCATTTTCCTTTTTCCATTTATTACCCATCCCACTCAAAAGTAAATTACTTCACATTAAACCCTTTTGTATCCTTAACCAAAACGAAATTCAATGTTTTGACAAGAAATGTGAACAAATAGAAAAAACATTCTACTGCAAAGAAGAAACGAGCCAAAACTCTTACATGGAAACAAGCTGCATCGCCAATTTAATGAACAACAAACCGGCACAATGTAAAACTTCAGATGTAACCCAAGAACAACAAATATACCAGCCAGAACCTAACTACATTCTGTTCATAAACAGTCCAGAGACAGAAATAACATCAACTTGTGGCCCCCAGGTTCAAAATCTGAAGGGTACATTTATCATTCACTTCTCAAACTGCAGCGTCAACGTCAACCAAGTGACATACGAAAGCACGAGCAGAGTTTATTATGAAGACGTCCACATTTATCCCACTTCGATCAACAAAATTAACATATCTTCGATCCAAACAATCAACCTCCAATCGCTACAAAACTTCCACTTTGAAAACAAAGAGGCAATACGTTATCTGGAAAGACGCACCAACAAACATATAATCCTTAACTACACCATCATCTCGACAATATCAACGCTAATCGGACTTGTCATCATAATATACCTCACACACCTACATAGAAGGGCCAACCAACCCCAACAACAACACTCAATACTCGATAACAATAGTCAACATACCCCAGCAATAAACCTAATGATAGCTCCGGCTAAAGACGCATACAGCCTCTTCGACCGTAGCTCTCTCCAGGGCGGGAGGAGTTACATACCTCAGACGACACATGCCTCAACCCAGGTCATCGGCACCAACGGCACCAACAACCATCATCAGCAGTTTCCCACAATTAATTTATAAAAGCATTTCATAAGATCTTATTTCATTTTATTTCATATTTGCAATTCTATTTCACATTTTCCTTAAACGTATTTCTGTTTGTAAAATAGCCGATTCATCATTTGATTGATATAAAAATTGTAATGCATAGCATAAGAGTTTGAGTTTGATAATAAACACAGCACTGAGCTGTTCATAAAACAAAGGTTGATTTTTTTTTATTAAGCGCTACACTTCCTACCTTAACTCGTGCACGCAAAGGTATGCGTGCACGCAAAGGTATGCGTGCACGCCAAGGTATGCGTGCACGCCAAGGTAGGCGTGCACGCAAAGGTATGCGTGCACGCAAACGTATGCGTGCACGCAAAGGTATGCGTGCACGCAAACGTATGCGTGCACGCAAAGGTATGCGTGGACGCAAAGGTATGCGTGCACGCAAAGGTATGCGTGGACGCAAAGGTATGCGTGCACGCAAACGTGTGCGTGCACGCAAACGTATGCGTGCACGCAAACGTGTGCGTGCACGCAAACGTATGCGTGCACGCAAAGGTATGCGTGCACGCAAAGGTATGTGTGCACGCAAACGTATGCGTGCACGCAAACGTATGCGTGCACGCAAACGTATGCGTGCACGCAAACATATGCGTGCACGCAAAGGTATGCGTGCACGCAAACGTGTGCGTGCACGCAAACGTAAACGTGCACGCAAACGTATGCGTGCACGCAAACGTATGCGTGAACGCAAAGGTATGCGTGCACGCAAAGGTATGCGTGCACGCACAGGTATGCGTGCACGCAAACGTATGCGTGCACGCAAAGGTATGCGTGCACGCAAACGTATGCGTGCACGCAAACGTGTGCGTGCACGCAAACGTATGCGTGCACGCAAAGGTATGCGTGCACGCAAACGTATGCGTGCACGCAAAGGTATGCGTGCACGCAAACGTATGCGTGCACGCAAACGTATGCGTGCACGCAAAGGTATGCGTGCACGCAAACGTGTGCGTGCACGCAAACGTATGCGTGCACGCAAAGGTATGCGTGCACGCAAACGTATGCGTGCACGCAAACCTATGCGTGCACGCAAAGGTATGTGTGCACGCAAACGTATGCGTGCACGCAAACGTATGCGTGCACGCAAACGAATGCGTGCACGCAAACGTATGCGTGCACGCAAAGGTATGCGTGCACGCAAACGTGTGCGTGCACGCAAAGGTATGCGTGCACGCAAACGTATGCGTGCACGCAAACGTATGCGTGCACGCAAACGTATGCGTGCACGCAAACGTATGCGTGCAGGCAAACGTATGCGTGCACGCAAAGGTATGCGTGCACGCAAACGTGTGCGTGCACGCAAACGTATGCGTGCACGCAAACGTATGCGTGCACGCAAAGGTATGCGTGCACGCAAACGTGTGCGTGCACGCAAACGTATGCGTGCACGCAAACGTATGCGTGCACGCAAACGTATGCGTGCACGCAAACGTATGCGTGCACGCAAAGGTATGCGTGCACGCAAACGTATGCGTGCACGCAAACGTATGCGTGCACGCAAACGTATGCGTGCACGCAAACGTGTGCGTGCACGCAAACGTATGCGTGCACGCAAACGTATGCGTGCACGCAAACCTATGCGTGCACGCAAACGTATGCGTGCACGCAAACGTATGCGTGCACGCAAAGGTATGCGTGCACGCAAACGTATGCGTGCACGCAAACCTATGCGTGCACGCAAACGTATGCGTGCACGCAAACGTATGCGTGCACGCAAACGTATGCGTGCACGCAAACGTATGCGTGCACGCAAACATATGCGTGCACGCAAAGATATGCGTGCACGCAAACGTGTGCGTGCACGCAAAGGTATGCGTGCACGCAAACGTATGCGCGCACGCAAACGTATGCGTGCACGCAAAGGTATGCGTGCAGGTAAGCGCACGCAAACGTATGCGTGCACGCAAAGGTAGGCGTGCACGCAAACGTATGCGTGCACGCAAACGTATGCGAGCACGCAAACGTATGCGTGCACGCAAAGGTATGCGTGCACGCAAAGGTATGCGTGCACGCAAAGGTATGCGTGCACGCAAAGGTATGCGTGCACGCCAAGGTATGCGTGCACGCCAAGGTAGGCGTGCACGCAAAGGTATGCGTGCACGCAAACGTATGCGTGCACGCAAACGTGTGCGTGCACGCAAAGGTATGCGTGGACGCAAAGGTATGCGTGCACGCAAAGGTATGCGTGCACGCAAAGGTATGCGTGCACGCAAACGTATGCGTGCACGCAAACGTATGCGTGCACGCAAACGTATGCGTGCACGCAAAGGTTTACGTGCACGCAAACGTGTGCGTGCACGCAAACGTATGCGTGCACGCAAACGTATGCGTGAACGCAAAGGTATGCCTGCACGCAAAGGTATGCGTGCACGCAAACGTATGCGTGCACGCAAACGTGTGCGTGCACGCACAGGTATGCGTGCACGCAAACGTGTGCGTGCACGCAAACGTATGCGTTCACGCGTGCGTGCACGCAAACGTATGCGTGCACGCAAACGTATGCGTGCACGCAAAGGTATGCGTGCACGCAAACGTATGCGTGCACGCAAACGTATGCGTGCACGCAAAGGTATGCGTGCGCGCAAACGTGTGCGTGCACGCAAACGTAAACGTGCACGCAAACGTATGCGTGCATGCAAAGGTATGCGTGCACGCAAAGGTATGCGTGCACGCAAACGTATGCGTGCACGCAAACGTATGCGTGCACGCAAACGTATGCGTGCACGCAAAGGTTTACGTGCACGCACACGTGTGCGTGCACGCAAACGTATGCGTGCACGCAAACGTATGCGTGCACGCAAACGTATGCGTGCACGCAAAGGTATGCGTGCACGCAAACGTGTGCGTGCACGCAAACGTATGCGTGCACGCAAAGGTATGCGTACACGCAAACGTATGCGTGCACGCAAACGTATGCGTGCACGCAAACGTATGCGTGCACGCAAAGGTATGCGTGCACGCAATGGTATGCGTGCACGCAAAGGTAGGCGTGCACGCAAACGTGTGCGTGCACGCAAAGGTATACGTGCACGCAAACGTATGCGTGCACGCAAACGTATGCGTGCACGCAAACGTATGCGTGCACGCAAAGTTATGCGTGCACGCAAACGTGTGCGTGCACGCAAACGTAAACGTGCACGCAAACGTGTGCATGCACGCAAAGGTATGCGTGCACGCAAAGCTATGCGTGCAAGCAAAGGTATGCGTGCACGCAAAGGTATGCGTGCACGCAAACGTGTGCGTGCACGCAAACGTATGCGTGCACGCAAACGTATGCGTGCACGCAAAGGTATGCGTGCACGCAAACGTGTGCGTGCACGCAAACGTATGCGTGCACGCAAACGTATGCGTGCACGCGAAGGTATGCGTGCACGCAAACGTATGCGTGCACGCAAAGGTATGCGTGCACGCAAACGTATGCGTGCACGCAAAGGTATGCGTGCACGCAAACGTATGCGTGCACGCAAAGGTATGCGTGCACGCAAAGGTATGCGTGCACGCAAACCTATGCGTGCACGCAAAGGTATGCGTGAACGCAAACCTATGCGTGCACGCAAACGTATGCGTGCACGCAAACGTATGCGTGCACGCAAAGGTATGCGTGCACGCAAACGTATGCGTGCACGCAAACGTATGCGTGCACGCAAAGGTATGCGTGCACGCCAAGGTATGCGTGCACGCAAAGGTATGCGTGCACGCCAAGGTATGCGTGCACGCCAAGGTAGGCGTGCACGCAAACGTATGCGTGCACGCAAACGTATGCGTGCACGCAAAGGTATGCGTGCACGCAAACGTATGCGTGCACGCAAAGGTATGCGTACACGCAAACGTGTGCGTGCACGCAAAGGTATGCGTGCACGCAAAGGTATGCGTGGACGCAAAGGTATGCGTTCACGCAAAGGTATGCGTGCACGCAAACGTATGCGTGCACGCAAAGGTATGCGTGCACGCAAACGTATGCGTGCACTTAAACGTGTGCGTGCACGCAAACGTATGCGTGCACGCAAAGGTATGCGTGCACGCAAACGTATGCGTGCACGCAAACGTATGCGTGCACGCAAAGGTATGCGTGCACGCAAACGTATGCGTGCACGCAAACGTATGCGTGCACGCAAAGGTATGCGTGCACGCAAACGTGTGCGTGCACGCAAACGTAAACGTGCACGCAAACGTATGCGTGCACGCAAAGGTATGCGTGCACGCAAACGTATGCGTGCACGCAAAGGTATGCGTGCATGCAAAGGTATGCGTGCACGCAAACGTATGCGTGCACGCAAAGGTTTACGTGCACGCAAACGTGTGCGTGCACGCAAACGTATCCGTGCACGCAAACGTATGCGTGCACGCAAAGGTATGCGTGAACGCAAACGTATGCGTGCACGCAAACGTGTGCGTGCACGCAAACGTATGCAAACGTGTGCGTGCACGCAAACGTATGCGTGCACGCAAACGTGTGCGTGCACGCAAAGGTATGCGTGCACGCAAACGTATGCGTGCACGCAAACCTATGCGTGCACGCAAAGGTATGCGTGCACGCAAACGTGTGCGTGCACGCAAACGTGTGCGTGCACGCAAACGTAAACGTGCACGCAAACGTATGCGTGCACGCAAAGGTATGCGTGCATGCAAAGGTATGCGTGCACGCAAACGTATGCGTGCACGCAAAGGTTTACGTGCACGCAAACGTATGCGTGCACGCAAAGGTATGCGTGCACGCAAACGTATGCGTGCACGCAAACCTATGCGTGCACGCAAACTTATGCGTGCACGCAAAGGTATGCGTGCACGCAAACGTATGCGTGCACGCAAAGGTATGCGTGCACGCAAAGGTATGCGTGCACGCAAAGGTATGCGTGCACGCAAAGGTATGCGTGCACGCAAAGGTATGCGTGCACGCCAACGTATGCGTGCACGCAAAGGTATGCGTGCACGCAAACGTATGCGTGCACGCAAACGTATGCGTGCACGCAAAGGTATGCGTGCACGCAAACGTGTGCGTGCACGCAAACGTGTGCGTGCACGCAAACGTAAACGTGCACGCAAACGTATGCGTGCACGCAAAGGTATGCGTGCATGCAAAGGTATGCGTGCACGCAAACGTATGCGTGCACGCAAAGGTTTACGTGCACGCAAACGTATGCGTGCACGCAAAGGTATGCGTGCACGCAAACGTATGCGTGCACGCAAACGTATGCGTGCACGCAAACGTATGCGTGCACGCAAAGGTATGCGTGCACGCAAAGGTATGCGTGCACGCAAACGTATGCGTGCACGCAAACGTATGCGTGCACGCAAACGTATGCGTGCACGCAAAGGTATGCGTGCACGCAAACGTATGCGTGCACGCAAAGGTATGCGTGCACGCAAACGTGTGCAAACGTATGCGTGCACGCAAAGGTTTACGTGCACGCAAACGTGTGCGTGCACGCAAACGTATGCGTGCACGCAAACGTATGCGTGCACGCAAAGGTATGCGTGCACGCAAAGGTATGCGTGCACGCAAACGTATGCGTGCACGCAAACGTATGCGTGCACGCAAACGTGTGCGTGCACGCAAACGTATGCGTGCACGCAAAGGTATGCGTGCACGCAAATGTATGCGTGCACGCGTGCCTTGAGATCCTGAACGGTCTTGAGATCTTGAACGGTCTTGAGATCTTGCACGGTCTTGAGTTCTTGAAAAGTCTTGATATTTTGAACGGCCTTGAGATCTTGATCGGCCTTGAGATCCTGAGCGGCCTTGAGAACGTGTGCGTGCACGCAAACGTATGCGTGCACGCGTGCCTTGAGATCCTGAACGGTCTTGAGATCTTGAACGGTCTTGAGATCTTGCACGGTCTTGAGTTCTTGAAAAGTCTTGATATTTTGAACGGCCTTGAGATCTTGATCGGCCTTGAGATCTTGAACGGTCTTGAGATCTTTAACAGTCTTGCTATTTTGAACGGCCTTGAGATCTTGAACGGCCTTGAGATCCTGAACGGCCTTGAGATCTTGAATGGTGTTGATATTTTGAATGGTGTTGATATTTTGAACGACCTTGAGATCTTGATCGGCCTTGAGATCCTGAGCGGCCTTGAGATCTTGAACGGCCTTGAGATCCTGAATGGTTTTAGATCTTGAACGCATGCGTTTCACTGCGTTCCGCGTGCGTTACGCGTGCTTTCCGCGTGCGTTACGCTTGCGTAACGCATGCGGAACGCACGCGTAACGCATGCGTAACGGATGCGCAACGCACGCATAACGCATGCGTAACGCATGCGTAACGCATGTGAAACGCACGCGTAGCGCATGCGTAATGCATGCGTTACGTGTGCGTTCCGCATGCGTTCCGCGTGAGTTCTGCATGCGTAAGCGTGCGTTCGGGAATATCAAGTAAGAAAACTCCTAGGGAATAAAATAGAATGGTTCACACCAAATTTTCGTTTAGGCTCTAGTTCGATATAAATCGGGACGCACAGGCAAACAAACCGACGGACATCTTTTGTCGAAAATCAGACTTCTTCATTATCGTAACGTTAGTTGTGATTGAAATCTCGAATTTTGTTTTTGACACAAAACCTATATAGAAAGTAAACGTGGAAATTCGGGACAATATCAGGATATATTGTATATCGGGACAGATATCAGGACAGGGTTCAAATATCGGGACTGTCCCGCCAAAATCGGGACGTCTGGCAGTCTAAGTAGGGCTACTTAGGGTTTTAAAGATATATGCGAAAAACCGTTTTTTTTTTTTACAGTTGTCACTATTGAAGTCACAATATCTTGCGACTTGTGACTCGTATGGAAAAAAGTTTCATATTTTTTTGAAGAGAATATTATGGTATATAAACTGGGTGTAATTTTTTTTTCGACAACTTATGCTCTTAAGAGTAAAAATTAAAAAAAAGAACTGAAATTTGAACTTATTCTCAAACTTTAAAAACAATTATATCCTTAAAACTTTGTTTTCAGATGTTGGCAAAAATTTGAAACGTTTAGGAATTATAGGTGAAAAACGACCATTTTTGACATTTTACGTTTTTTGAAATGTCGCTATCTTCTTATCGGTGGGTCGTAAGAAAAAAATTGTTGTAACTTTTTTTTTTGGCGGATGACATATTCTACAAGTTTTGCATGAAATACTTTTCAATAGCCTTTTTGCTTAGTCAAGTATTATTTGAAAACACAGATGTTAATAAAAAAAATTCAGAAGAATGAAAATATTTTTTTTTAATTTCTTAAATTCGTGAATAATTTTAAGTTATGCACAACAAATAAAATAAAATTCGTAAGAGCAGTTTCTTTTTCAAATTATTTTTGAAATTTGGAATCATTTTCAGAAAAAAAAAAAAAAAATTAATTGAAAAGTTTTTTTTGATTTTGATATGCAATATTATTTAAAGTTTTTAAAAGCTCTGCATACAAAAATTATTTTGAATCGGGTTCATTCAGTTGAAAATGTTTCTATGGGAAATATTGTTATGTTTTGTTATAAAATCGTTGAAGCTCGTTTCCAACATTTGTATCGTAGGCGGTAGGTAGGTACCGTTAGTTTTAGTTCTACAACAAACATTTATTTTTTAAGTACCCATTAAAAAGGGTGTTATAACAAATCAGATATCTTTAACAATTGCAACACATAAAGAAAATCTTATTTTTCTAAAAAAAAAAACTGATTTAAAAATAAAAATAATGTAAATATACTTAATGCAAATGTATAAAATATTTCGAATATTATTTTTTGTTTTAAATAATATTATATAGCTACTGAAATAAATCAGCCAAATATAAGGTTGGGATCATGACGTTATCCAGAATGACAAGAATCTCGAATGGCAAAAATCTCGAAAAAAACAACAAAATATCTCGAATGCAAAAATCCCGAATGTACAAAAATCTAGAACGTACAAAAATCACGAAAGACTATATCTAGAAAAAAATCCCGAAAAAAAAAAATTTATTCGAGATTTTTTTTTACCTTTTTCAATAGTTAAAACTAAAATAAAACGCATAAAATGTTCAATTTATCGAAAACTTTATTTTTCTGCTCAAAAAAAGAACAACAATCGAAAATGTTTAAAAAAAAATCAAATATTTTATAAGATATGTATATATACGTATATGTATACTCGTACCACAACATAACAAATATTAAAAAAGTACAATAATTATTCAATATAAACGAAAATAAATTGTCAAAATATAACAAAATTAAACAAATAACTCTAACTATAATAACTAAATAACTTATATAAACTGGAGTTATATGCAAGACTCTTAAGGTAGCTTACATAACTTTTTTCTTCTTTTTCGTCCGGTATTTTTAAGATTTGCTTTTCTTTTTTTTAAATACTCCCTTTTTACCTTAGTTTCTTGACCAATCTGAATTTTTTGAGCCACACAACTAACCTGAACTATGTTTATCATTAATCATTATCATTATGCTTGACTGTTGTTACCCTGGCACTACAAAAATGAGATTTATTCAGTTCAGACAGCCAGTAAAACTTATTTTTTACAGATTTATTTAAATAATAAATAAACCCATCAATTTCAATTTTGATAGAACCTTTGTAACGATTTCATTTACTTTCATTGCACTTTTTTTTAATAAGAAAACTTACGTTGTTATAAGAGACCGTCCCTTTCCCTAGCAACACTAAATTTAGTCCCCTACTTTTATAGTTGGATGGGTGCATGTGCTGTGCAGTGTACTGATTCTCTTAAGGAGACTTTCCTAATCTAGAATTAATATTAATTGTTGAGACAATGAATGGTTACAATTCATTGTCTCAACAAATAATATGTTTTCTAGATTTTTGCATTTTTTTTCTAGATTTTTGCAGTTCGATATTATGCTTTCTAGATTTTTGTTTTCGAGATTTTTTCAATTCTAGATTTTTTTTTCTAGATTTTTACTTTCGGGATTTTTGCTTTCTGGATTATTGGTTTCTAGATATCGTGGTAAACCCTATAAGGTTATTGTTAATAATGGTAGTGGTAGATGCCTTTTAGTAGAACAATTCGCGCGCGCGAATTGTAACCATTCATTGTCTATAATTAATATTTTTTCTAGATTTTTGCATTTTTTTTCTAGATTTTCGCAGTTCGACTTTATGCTTGCTAGCATATTAGGGGCTAAAGCCCCCCCACAGCCGATTCCTAAAATAATTTGAGATATAGAAAGCAATTCATTACAAAGTGTAGAGTTTTATATTCGTCTAAAATATTGTTAAGATGTGAAATTTGTTGGACAAAAAACCTGGTTGGGGCTGAACAATTTACATGCAATGTAACTTTTTTTCTATGCCCCAAGGTTGGAACTTAACCCTGTAACGAATTGGACAAAATACCGAATGGGGGCTATGAATAATGGACATGTTTTATGCAACGACAATTTTCTGTAAAAACAATCCAGAAAATTGGAAAAAAAACAGCTTGGGACTAATAATGTCTGAGAAATTTGACAAAAACGTAATCAGGGTTGAACAACTAGTTCCTTAAAAACTAACCTTATTCCAGAGAGCTTTTGGGGCTTTAGTCTAAGGACTGCCAAAGTCCAAATTTGGGGATAATGCTTGAAGATATAATTAATCGGGGCTTAACATTAACATGTCAAAAGCAACAATTGATTAGACTCAAAAATTAGCTAATTTAAGGAAATAAACGCAATTGGGGCTAAAACAATTGGAAAACAACGGGGTGTTAAGCTTAGTGTAAATGTTTAATACAACAAGAATTGTTTCTTACGGCCTTGTCTGGACTTAGAGAATTTTGGGGCTTAGTTTTCAAACTTGCAAAGGTCAAAGGCAATTGTACATACAAAAAATTTTTGGGCTAAGCAATGAAATACATATTCTCTAGTCAAGGAGCCAAGTTCCTTAAGCGTGAGAAACTCTGTGAACTCAGAAAAATCTTGCAGGTTTGAATATTTACAATCCCTATGAGACATATTTTGAACAGGAATAGAAAGTGAAATTCATTCTCACTTGCAGAAATGGGCCGTCGTGGTTATTTTTTAGAGCAGCTGTTTCTTTCTAATTCAAGAAAATGAGAACTCAGAGGACTGATACTCTCAAAGCACAAATGAGCTTTTGCCAGCAAGACCACTTAAACATCATTTTTCTGAGCTAGACAACTACAAACAGTTTTTAATTTTTTTCAAAAAGGCGAATTTGAAAGCATACCTTCATCTAATTTAAACAAATAGTTATGTACATAATGTAGGTAGGTACCTGGTACCTAATCAATTATTAAGGAATATAAATAAACTAATTTGCTCGTGTGGTTTGAGGCTGTAACATGGCTGAAAATGTAAGTGATAAAATTAGTTATACTACCATGTTTTGCTGAGCAATTAAATTGGCTTCTAGCTCTGCTTAAAAATAATTCCCGTGTTTAACACAATATCAATTCCAAATTCTTGTTATTGAACTTTATTAAAAACATTTAAAAGCGCGATAGGAGCGGATTTAAGGCAAACAAAACACGGCTATTATTAAAGGAAAAGTGATAATGTCAAAATTCGTTTTCTGTTTCATATGTTTTCATATGAACCAATTGGATCTCCAAACTCCAAGGCCCCCCCACAGCCAAATCCTAGATCCGCTACTGCTACCAACTTAACAAAAAAAAAATAAAAGTCTGTTTCCAGACGGTTGTAATTTTTGTTTTGTATCCCCAGACGGGAGTATATTATTCTAAAATTATGCTCTATTTACAAGTTAGTAGTGTTTTATTATAATGTTTATTTGTGTTGTGATGTTATTCAACCAAAATCTTAACAATTTACATTGTTTTAAAAAAAATATGAGCTTTTTAGTTTTTTCTCCCCCTCGGGGCACTCTTGGACAATGCGCATGGGGCACTTTTGACATGTCCTAATCTGCCTCTTTTTTATCACTTTGAACAATCTATTTCAGTGATTTGTGTAAAATTATTGTTTTTCGTTTTATTTGTTAAGATTTATCTCTGCAACAATTGTCAGACATTATAAGACAAAGAAGAAAACCGCTCCTAATGAAGCCGATTTGCTCAAAGACATGGAACTTGTTTTGGATAAAACGATGACACTGAGGTTTAAATTTTATAGATTTTTGTTTGGTCAAATGTGTTGTTTTTTTCTGTGACGGTGACTGACTCTTCCGGTTTTTTTTTTTTTTTTGACTTCTCCCTGTTTTACCGCAATCCCACTTCAAAGTGAGAAAAAGAGGAAAGGACATATTTCATGCCACGACAATTTTTCCCTAAAAATAAAACATAGAAAATTGGGACGAAAAAAACAGCTTTGGAACAATAAGGTCTGGGAATTTTGGACAAAAAACCTAGCCACGGTCAAGCAACTTACTCCCTAAAAACTGAACTAATTCCAGAGAGTTTTGGGGGCTCAAGTCTAGGGACTGTCAAAGTCAGAAGTTGGGGCTAAGGCTTGAAGAGATAAGTAAAAAGAGATAAAAAATGGTCGGGGCTTAACATTAACGTGTCAAATGCCCCAACTGTTTACACTAAAAACAAAGCTAATTTACCGAAAGAAACGCAGTTGAGGAATGTCAAGTTAAGTTTAAATGTTTAATACAATAGAAATTCTTTCTTACGGCCTTGGCTGCGCTTAGAGATTTTTCGGTTTACGTTTTCAAAATTTGAAAGGTCGAAGGCAATTGTACATACAAAACATTTTTGTACTAGGAAATTGTACACAAATTCTCTAGTCAAGGAGCCAAATTTCAAAAGCGTTAGTTTTCTCTGTGCGCGCTCAGAAAATCATGCAAAAGCAAATGAATATTTTCAATCCCTCTAGGCTCTCGAGTGACATGCGAATTTGTCGACATATTTTTTTAGCATGAATATAAAGTGTATACACGAAAATTCATTCACGCTGGCAGAATTGGGCCGCGGCTTATTTCTTAAATCAGCTTTGTCTTATGTCCTAAAGTGTCAGTTTGAACAAAATAGTTTCTCTTTGATTTGGCTAATTCAGGAAAAATGAGATCTCAGAGGACTGATACCGTGTCAAAGCACATATGTATATGAGCTTTTGCGAGTACGAACACTTAAATATAATTTTTCGGAACTAGCCAATTATAAACAGGTTTCAAATCTTGTCAAAAATGGGAAGTTCAAAACATACCCACAGCTAATTTAAAAATATAACTACATTGTGTAGGTACCTAATCAATTTTTTAATAATATAAATAAACGAATTTGTAGGCGTGGTTCAAGCATATATGGCTAAAAATTATTGTGCGTCTTTGAATTTGCTTCTATCTCCGCTACAGCAATTATGAATAATTGTTTTTGTACTTTGTATTGAAAACATTTTGAAGCGCAACAGGAGCGGATATAAAGGCACACAAAAAACGGATATCATTCAAGGAAAAGTGGGAATGTCAAAAGTCGATGTCTTTTATATAACGACACATGAATCTCCATATATCTTTTTCACAAAAAAATACTTGATCCTTAAAGGTAAGGCCGCACTCGCCGGAACTGCACTGCATCGGAATTACACTTACACGACTTCGTATGAATTTTTATGAAGTTCAGTTGCCGCTTAGTGCGATATAGCTCCTAAAATTTCATAAAAAATAATGTTTTGCCGCGTGGTCGTGAAGTGAAGTTCGTCTGAAGTTGAGTACGGTCTTTCATTAAACCTAAACTGATCTCTATTATTTGTTATAAATTATAAAATTGATCCTAGAACAAGCTAGTTTTATTACTTAAGGTCTCAAACTGAATCTCCAAACTGCAAGCCCCCCCACAGCCAAATCCTACATCCGCTACTGCCCATGGCTGTCCAAAGAGGGGCAGTTGGGAAACTTTAAAGAGTTTATTAAAATGAAAAAAAAAAAATATATTAATCATAATTATATAAACACTTGAATATTATATTGAAAGGTAAAACAACAAGCAACAATAGTTTTCACGATTCGAAGGGATACTCTGCTTTTTAAGGGATCAAGAGCGATTTTTGTAAAAAGTGACCTAAAGGTGAATCCTTTATATTGGGTTATGTTTGGAAACATATTTTTTATTAACAAGTTTTAAGAGTGGTACTGGATGGGAAATGCCACCATCTTGAAAAATGTAATTTCTTTTATTTTGTTTTGTTTAATAACTTCCGAGAAGTTTTTTTTTTTCACAAAATGATGTTAAAACAACTTGTAGACAACACAGTTATCTACAAAAAAAAAACATATTCACGACCTCTATACGTCTATTCGTTCTTAAGTTATAGTGGTCCAATTTTCCAATTTTCCAAAATTGGTCCAATTTGTTTCATATCCATTTAACATTTTGTCTATAAAATAAAATTCGGTCCATATAAAGTATTTAAAGAATCTTTCAAACCACTACCTTCCGATATATACCCAATCGATCGAAAACCACAGAGTTTCGCAGTTATTTTTGAGAAATCAGAGTTTTCAGTTGAAGACGCAACAATTTCTTTGCTTTTATAAATTGAACTTTTGACCGCCATTACTTAAGAACGGATTGCCGTACAGAGGAGACAGACAAGTTGTTTTCAGACCATTTTGTGAAAAAATAAACTTCTCGGGAGTTATTAAGCAAAATAAAAGTAATTACTTAATTAGTATAGAAACAGTGAAAGGATCGTATAAGAGGTCTACTTCCGCTCGACAGGAAGGGCAATTTTCTAAGAAATTGACTTAAACCAGAAAAAAATGTAAATGTAAATGCTTTGTTATACTTTTTTGTAAAGCTTAAAATCCCTTCTTTTTTTTACATTTTTGAATAAAGTTCTTTTAAATATTATAATAGAAACAGCATGTCTTATTCTTTTTAAAGACTAGTTTTTGAAAAATTAATTTGCAAACTCACAATTAAAAAACAAATAAATAATATTTTTTCTAAATTTTGTATAATTAAGTATTATTTTTTTTTTTTTTACAAAATTCAATGCTCTCATACATAAACAAAACTATAAAACTTCTAGATTCTAGGACCTTTACTTTTTAAGATATTTTAAAATGTTAAAGGACAGAATTTGTGGCCTAGCTCTGAAATTAAACAAAATAGGAATCAAAGGACACGGTAGTGCCGCGCCAAGTTATGGCACTACGCCCTTTTTACAGGATCAAACTCAGGCGATTTTTAACCCCTCTCTAACTTCAGTACCATTAAAGTCAGAAATTTCGAACTCGCAGCTTTTGCTAAGCTCACCAGGAAACTCACTAAATTTCAATTCCTTAGCATCAGTGGTTCCCAAGATATAAGACTGCGAAAATTGCAAAAACCGTAACTGACTAACACACTGACTCACTCACTCACTGACAGGTCATCAAAATTATGGAGCACTTCCCGACATCATAATCTTATAATTTCGCACAACGGTAGACCTTGTGGTGCTTACTTACTTTACTTTTGATGGCGCTCACAGCCCAGGATGGGCTTCGGCCTCAACTAACAAGCCCCTCCAGCCAGCTCTGTCCCTAGCTTCCAGTTGCGCACACCAAGTGCTTTGATGTCGTCATTCACTTGATTGCGCCACCTGTTGCGGGTTCTTCCTCTGCTGCGTACCCTATCGGGGTTGGATTCGAAGACTCGTCGGGCAGGTGCGTTGCTGTCCATACGCTCCACGTGCCCCAGCCATCTCAGCCGCTGTATTTTCAGCTTTTTGACCAGGTCAACGTCGCTGTATAGCCCGTATAGCTCGTCGTTGAATCTTCTCCTCCATACTCCTTCGATACACACCGGACCGAAAATCACACGAAGAATCTTCCTCTCAAAGCACCCTAACAGATTTTTATCCGAATCTTTCATTGTCCATGCTTCTGACCCATAAAGCAGGACCGGGATGATTAGGGTTTTGTATAAAGTCTCCTTGGTTCTCTGAGAGAGGTAGACCTTGTGGTGCTTACTTACTTTACTTTTGATGGCGCTCACAGCCCAGGATGGGCTTCGGCCTCAACTAACAAGCCCCTCCAGCAAGCTCTGTCCCTAGCTTCCAGTTGCGCACACCAAGTGCTTTGATGTCGTCATTCACTTGATTGCGCCACCTGTTGCGGGTTCTTCCTCTGCTGCGTACCCTATCGGGGTTGGATTCGAAGACTCGTCGGGCAGGTGCGTTGCTGTCCATACGCTCCACGTGCCCCAGCCATCTCAGCCGCTGTATTTTCAGCTTTTTGACCAGGTCAACGTCGCTGTATAGCCCGTATAGCTCGTCGTTGAATCTTCTCCTCCATACTCCTTCGATACACACCGGACCGAAAATCACACGAAGAATCTTCCTCTCAAAGCACCCTAACAGATTTTTATCCGAATCTTTCATTGTCCATGCTTCTGACCCATAAAGCAGGACCGGGATGATTAGGGTTTTGTATAAAGTCTCCTTGGTTCTCTGAGAGAGGTAGACCTTGTGGTGCTTACTTACTTTACTTTTGATGGCGCTCACAGCCCAGGATGGGCTTCGGCCTCAACTAACAAGCCCCTCCAGCCAGCTCTGTCCCTAGCTTCCAGTTGCGCACACCAAGTGCTTTGATGTCGTCATTCACTTGATTGCGCCACCTGTTGCGGGTTCTTCCTCTGCTGCGTACCCTATCGGGGTTGGATTCGAAGACTCGTCGGGCAGGTGCGTTGCTGTCCATACGCTCCACGTGCCCCAGCCATCTCAGCCGCTGTATTTTCAGCTTTTTGACCAGGTCAACGTCGCTGTATAGCCCGTATAGCTCGTCGTTGAATCTTCTCCTCCATACTCCTTCGATACACACCGGACCGAAAATCACGCGAAGAATCTTCCTCTCAAAGCACCCTAGCAGATTTTTATCCGAATCTTTCATTGTCCATGCTTCTGACCCATAAAGCAGGACCGGGCTGATTAGGGTTTTGTATAAAGTCTCCTTGGTTCTCTGAGAGAGGGCCTTACTATTTAAATGCCTTCTTAGACCGAAGAAATAGAGGTTGGCAAGAGTAATTCTTCGCTTGATCTCTGCACTGATGTCATTCTGCGATGTAATAGTGGAGCCCAGGTAGACAAAGTCCTTGACAACTTCGAAGTTATATCTGTCCATCGTGATATTTTGCCCGAGTCGACGATGTTGAGATTCCTCTCTCGATGACAGCATATACTTCGTCTTGTCCTCATTAACCGCCAATCCCATTTTAGCCGCCTCCGATTCAATGCTCGCAAATGCCCCTGCCACAGCTCGCTTCGTTCTGCCGACAATGTCTATGTCATCCGCATATGCAAGCAATTGAACGGACTTTTGATAGATTGTACCGCTGGTGTTGACATGTGCGTTGCGTACAATGGCTTCAAGAACGATGTTGAATAGGTTGCATGATAACGCGTCGCCTTGCCTCAATCCTTTCTCAACATCAAAGGAATCGGTGGTGTTCTTACCAATTTTGACCGAGCAGCGAGATTTCTCCATCGTCTCGTCATCCTGCACAGGCGGACGAGTTTGGCAGGGATGCCGAGACTCGACATGGCTCTGTATAATTCGTCCCTTTTCACGCTATCATACGCGACTTTAAAATCGATAAAAAGGTGGTGTGTATCGATCTGAAATTCCCGGGATTTTTCTAAAATCTGTCGGAGTGTGAACATTTGATCGACAGTTGTCTTGCCTGGCCTTAAACCGCACTGATAGGGGCCGATCAGATCGTTGACTAAAGGTTTTAAGCGGTCACACAGGATGGCCGACAAGATTTTATAAGCGACGTTTAGGAGACTAATTCCTCTGTAGTTGGTACATTTCAGAACATCTCCCTTTTTATGGATGGGGCACACTATACCGAGGTTCCATTCATCGGGCATACTTTCCTCCGACCAAATTTTGCAGATTTGCTGGTGTATGCTCCTAGCCAATTCATCTCCCGCTGATTTAAATAGTTCGGCTTGTAAGCCATCCGCACCAGCAGCCTTGTACGACTTAAGTTTGCATATCGCCAGCCGCACTTCAGTTAGATCGGGTGGACGGAACTCTTGGCCATCATCGTCCAAGTTGAATGGAGCGTTCTGCCTATTAGTGGCATCTTGGCTGTCTTCGCCATTAAGCAGTCTAGAGAACTGTTCTTTCCAGATCCTCAGCACTGGCTGTGTGTCTACTACCATATTCCTCGGCATCTCGGCAGGCTTCCGTTCTAGCCTTGAATCCTTGGGTGGATCGCTTCACCTCCTGATAACATTTTCGAACATCTCCCCTACCGCTACAACCCTCAATAGACTCTACCTCCCGCTTCTCGTGTTCTTTCTTTTTCCTCCTGAGAAGTCGGCGTTCCTCTTTTCGTTTCAGCCCATAGAGCTCCCGGGCCACTCTCTCAGCAGCTCTTGTTCAAGTCTGCAGCATTGCCTGGTAGGCCTCGTCCTTAGCTGTATCGCTAGCGGGCACTCTTCATCGAACCAGGGGATTCGTTGTATTCGCCTAGTGAAACCCAGCACATCAGAGGCGGCACTTCTGATGGCTTGTTGACAGTGTTCCCACTGGTCCTCTGCACTTGATGCTGGTGGCGGACCTCCTAAGAGATTAAGAGTTACGTGGTCTGTATGCAAAGGAAAAAATCGAAAGTTAAAGATTTTCCATTCAGGAGGCGTGGTACCCGCTCATTTTCATAGAATTGATATTAAATATCTGGAGCACTTCTGAGCATTGCAGAATGATAAAATTTGCTAAAGCGGTAGAACTTAAAGTAAAATCAATGTCAAAATTTGAAAATTTGAGATATTACATTCAGGGGGCGTGGCATCCGCCCATTTTCACAGAATTGATATCAATTATATCGAGCACTTCTGATTGTCGTAGAATGATGAAATTTAGTAGAGCGGTAAGACTTGAACTGCAAGCAAATGCTAAATTTTAAAATTTGATATTTAACATTCAGGGAGCGTGGCATCCGCCCATTTTCCATATTTAATATTGATAATATGGAACACTTCTGACTGTCGTAGAATTATGAAATTTGGTAGAGCAGTAGGGCTCGAAGTGTTATTTAATGATCACTGACCAAAATTTGGTAGGCTTACTTGGCTAGTTTTCTTTTATTAGGAACTTGACTATAGTGAACCTACCAAATTTAGGTCAGTGATCATTAAATAACATATTTCTCTGATAATTTTCGAGTTCTTCTAGATTACTCTCCCTTTAATATTTTATATTTGAGAGTGATAAACTTAGAATTTGGCGTACCTACTTTTAGATCTCACTTCTTTTTACGGCTGACTTGTTACGCAAAGGTTTTTGTATACAGAATTACTTGGTTTCTTTTTTAACATTAATGTTTTTTGGTGTGATACTTTCCATTATACGACAGAGCTTGAACTAAGTTTTAAGATTTAAGAAAAAAATACGACAAGACCCAATTTTCTGTTGGTGTCGAAGGCTTCGAAGGCAGGTTGTCATACCTTCCCGATCTACATGGGAGGATGTGACATACTTGGAAAACGAATCGATTCACTTTTATACGGACGGTTCAAAAACCGATGATGGGGTTGGTGTTGGTGTGTATTCAGACAGACTAAATCTTAGTCTCTCATTTCGTCTTCCTGACCATTATAGCGTGTTCCAGGCGGAACTTTTGGCGATAAAGGAAGTTTTATCGTGGCTCAAAGAAAACGTGGTATCGACCTCGGATATCCGTTTCTTTGAAATCTCTGGACACTGTCTCTACAAACTCTAAAACAGCCATAAACTGTCGCTCATCTCTTACAGAGATGGCACAACAGTTCAATATTGACCTTTGTTGGGTGCCAGGCCATAGGGACATTCTGGGAAATTGCAAAGCTGACGAACTCGCCAAAAGTGGAACAACACTACCTATTCTACCAATTAAGGTAGATATCGGTATACTTATCGCTACTTGCAAACTTTTGCTGAAGCAAGATGCTATAAGGAGAACAAGCCTGAGGCGGAATAACATCACCACCTGCCTGGCAACTAAAAAGATCTGGGCAGTGTTGGACACAAGGCGCTCTAAGTGTTTGTTATCTTTTAGCAGATTGCAGATCAGCTCCATAATTGGTGTCATTACTGGACACTGCCTCATAGGAAATCACGCAACGCGGCTTGGAGTATTCGCAAATGATTTTTGCAGAAGCTGTATGGATGAAGAGGAAGAAGAGTCTATTCCTCATCTTCTCTGTACATGTCCTTCTTCGATGATCCAACAGATCTAGCAAGATCGGACATTAACAGTCTCATGCGCTTTGTAAAAAGCTCCAATTGGTTTTAGCGAGTGAGCAGAAAATCCTAGATTCATGTGGTATCACAATGGACTAATTGATGGTCTAAGTGTGTCGGCTTCTTTGCTGGCAGCCACTATAACCTAACCTATTTCTAGTGTTAACTTCAAATCCGTCATCCTTTTTTGCCATCTGCTCAGGTTTTTGAGAAATTCTCGTTTGAAAATGACAAAAAGAAGGTTTTTAATTTAGATATTAACGGTAAAGGTCGCATACCATGCAAAGAGACACCGGGCCTTGTACTGAACAATAAATAACAAAATAATATAAACCGAAAAAGTTTTTATTCATAAAAAATCAATTCTTCGATTACTGCCCTTCCGTTCAATTAAGAAGTATCCGTGTCAGAATCGCATCAACGACAATTTGACAGGACTAATATAAAATGTTTAAGGTTTCTATACTAAATACATACATAGGTACATGAGTCTACGTTCATTTTATGTTTATAATTGTGCTATCAAATTTGAATTTCAAGAAAACTTAACAACCTGGGTTTAAAATATATTCTAGGTATTGATCGGAAAACCGTGGTTTAAAAAAATGTTACCTTAAACAAAAACCGTGAGTAAACTCTAAAATAAGCCCACGCACCCATGATAATTCATCTACCGAAGTCGATATGAGTTAAAACCGTGGTTGAAAAATTGAAGGGCAATTTAATTTATGGGATTTTATCATAGCATTACTTTTGTCCCGATGTTAAAGGTTTTACAAATGGATCTTGATTTATATTGTAAATGTATAAAATTTAGCCATAAGGGTTACAAAACTTATAATAAATAAGAGGAAGAAGAACTTCCTGAAAAATTACTACTTGTCATAGTTGATTGCTTTTAGGATGACAGCTGAAATATTCAGAACTTTCACACTCCTATAGTTATATATTTAAATATCTATACATATCTTCTTGAACAATAATTAAAAAGTTTAGAATATAATCATTACCGCAACTACGCTGAGCACAACGATATCCTTGCCAACCAACAGCACTAACTTTTAATAATAAACAAGTCCGCTGAATAAAACGCTAGTGGCATTCTTTGTTCAATTTAACTGTAACCCAGCCATCTTATGACAAGACTCATGGCAATGTCCATGATACAAGGGAGTTACTACTTCAGATTCTCTAAAATATATGTGCAAGGAAATTTTAACAATTTTCCGGATTATCATGCCTTCCGGCACTATCCGCTTTAATTAGCACTTCTCTATGTACTACCAATACCGTCACGTATCTGCGTCAAATTGTTAGGTTGGTAAGCTTTTCCTCGTGATTCTACAAATTTAAAATGCAACAAGGTCGATTCTATCTCGATATACTCAAGGACTTTCTGTGAACTTTTTGAAATGTTAACTCTGTATCTGGCATCTGTGGTTTTTTTAGAAACCTTTGAATTTCAAAGCACATATTCTACACATTTATTATCAAGGAGCTTTTCACTTAATCGAGGGGTCGATATAAAGGAGAAACTAGATATATCGATTTGTGTCTTTGTGCAACAAACTGTGACTTCACTTCAAACTTACTCAAACCAAATGCTGGCAAAACCGAGAAAACACAAATAATGTCCTTGGAGCATACCTACCTCTACCTGATGGGAAAACAGACAGCATAGAAGTAGCTATACCAATGCACTCCAATCGAAACAGCAATCAAATTAAAATTACCAAATACTCGCACACGTACTCATCCCATTGATATGTTGCAGGATATATGTATGTAGTAGCCTTGAGTATACTTTACTCCGCTGTCAGAAGAATCCCCAATCTCTGTGGCAGAATAGTTAGTCCAATGTCAACAAGTAACCACTAAAACCTAGAAGGGCGTATAACAAGCTCTCTAAGCCCACCCACTCCACTTTACGATTTCAACCGATATCGAATCCTTTCAAACTGGCACTTTAATAAAGCTCTCTGTATATGTGTTTCTCTACATCGTTAGCGTTTATGTATGGGTCTGATAGGTATATAACAAATTCCTTAGATTTCATGCCTGTCTGACATTTGTATGTGGAAACTTGAAGTTGAAAATGGTAAACCACGAACACGACCTAATGAAATCAGAAAACTTCTATGGATTAATTTTGTAGCGGTCTAGAAATGTTCGATACAAGGTGTATTAATATCTAAATAAAGGATAACGACTGAGTCATAAATTCTTACTCTAATACTTACTTACTTAGATCCTTGACCCCTCTAAGGGGCACAGGGCGTCAACTACCGCTACACACCATCTCGTTCGGTTTCTGGAAATGTATTTTAGCTCTCCCCAACTTTTACCGCGCTTTTGTGATTCCTTGTCGACTGTTCTGCGCCAAGATTTTCTCTGGCCTCCAGGTCTTCTGCCATCTTCGATGAGTGGATCCCACTCCATTGCATGTCTTGCAATAGAGTCTGCACCACGACGTAGGATGTGACCAATCCACTGCCACTTTCTTTTCCTAATAACGATGTCAAAAGGATTTTGGCCCGTTCTCCGAAGGAGTTCTTGGTTAGAGATGGTGGTATGCCAAAAAATCCTTAGGATGTTTCGGATACATCCATTTTCAAAAGTTTGTAGCTTTCTTGTGACAGAGGCGGTCACTTTTCATGTACTACACCCATATAGTAGTACTGACTCTACGTTCGACCGGAACAGTCGCAGCTTGGTCTTCGTACTGTAGACGTTGCTCCTCCAAACTTTAGACAGCATGCCGAAATCAGCTTTAGCTTTGCCGATTCGGCAGTTAACATCTTCATCCGTACCGCCGCCGTCTTTTGAGACAACACTACCGAGGTACAGGAAGTTGTCCACCGCTTCAACCTGCTGTCCCGCAACGACAACTTGAGAAGAAGATTCAGAAATGTTGAGGATTTATGTTTTCCCGGTGTTGATCCTCAAACCGACTTTGTTTGCCTCGCATTCCAGATTTGTCACCATATGATGAAGATCCATAATGTTGTGCGAGAGCAAACAAATATCGTCAGCGTAATCAAGATGTTGCAGAAACGAAAACATCGTCCATCGAATTCCACGTGCTTGCTCGGCTAGAGCTGCATGAAGGACATCCCCTATAACCACCAGGAGAAGTAGTGGAGATAGCAAACATCCTTGACGAACTCCGCTATGGATATCGAAGTCCTCTGATACCTTTCCGTTGTGTGAGACTTGGCACGATGCACCCTCGTAGGTAGCCTTTATAATGGCGATAATCTTCTCGGGTACTCCTCTCCTACGTAAAGCTGACCAAATGAAATCTCGATTCAAACTATCGAAAGCCTTTTCGAAGTCGATGAAGAGCAAATGAAGAGGGGAGCGGAACTCCACGCCTTGTTCTATTATGATCCTGAAAGTGTTGATGTGATCAATGCAGGATGAGCCTGCACGAAATCCCAGTTGCTCTTTGTCGAGAGTAGAATCGAGATGTTCTTTGATTCGTTCCTTTGCCATTGCGGGGAGGACACAGATCCCTCTCCAGTTTCTGCAATCCGTAAGATCTCCCTTTTTTGGTAGTTTGACGATCATCCCTTTTTTTCATTCAGTGGGGAAACTTTCATTCTCCCATGCCTGTGCTATTAAGGGGTGTAGCAACTTCGCTGATGTTTGTGAATCTGCTTGGTAGAGCTCAGCGGGAATGCCGCCTAAGTGGTTGAGCACGCTAGCAAAATGTTCCTTACATCTCCTGAGCTGATCCTCATCCGTAACTAGCAGGGTGCCGTCTACATCCTTGACGAGGAGTTGTTTTCGGGAGATGTTGTTTCCAACCAATTCCTTGGTTATTTGGAAGACGGTACCACTGTCGCACCCAGATGCTGCTTCCTCTGCCTGTTCTGCGAGGACATTTATGCGCCTCCTTTTGTCACGTCTGACACTACGCTGCACTTCTTTCCTTTTCCTACGGTACTGAGACTCGATGTTAAATCTCTCACCTATTGGGGCAGCCGCAAGTTGGGATCTAATCGCGTTCCTTTCTTCAATCTTACTCCATGTATCTGCAGAAAGCCATGTGCTTTGGCTTCTCTGCCTTATACCCACAGACTCAGTTGCGGCAGTTGCAAAGGCATTTTTCACATTGCTCTAGTGTTGGTCTGCATTCTCTGGCGTGGCAATGCTGATAACTTCTGCTTCTGCGGCGAGGCGGTCCTTATATCTTTGGCGCACTGTAGGATCCCGTAATCTGTCGGTATTGTACCTGGGTGTACGCAGGAAGTTTTGCCGATTTCCATGTACTGAAGCAATTTGAAGTCGAACGTAGGCAAGCATAAGATGGTGATCGCAAGCAAACCCTACATCAGCACCGCGTCTGTTTCGGACGTCGAGAAGACAATTTTTAAAGCGCTTGCTAATAGCAAAGTGATCAATTAAGTTCGCTGTACATTGACGATCTGTGGATAACCAACTTATCTTGTGCGAGATCCTATGCTCGAACAGAGTACCTCCAATGACTAGCTGAGTTGCGTTACAGAAGTCAACAAACCGCTCTCCATTGTCGTTCCGTTCCCCGATACCGTGGTTACCCAGAACGTGCTTCAACGCTGTGTTGTCCTGACCAACCTTAGCATTAAGATCTCCCATTACGATAGTGATGTCTCCATTCGGCGAGCTTCTGAAAACCACGCTAAGTTGGCTGTAAAATTCGTCCTTCTCGGCGTCCGACGCTTCCTCAGTTGGGGTTTAGCACTGGATGATGGTGATTTTTCTTAACTATAATAGTTCAATGTTGGCTATTAAGTTCTTAAGAATTTATTTTGTAAAACACTTTTATAGAGGAAAATTGCTTCGAAAAAAGTAAAATTTTGAAATTTGTCATCAATTTTTTTTAGAGAATCGCCAAAACGATATAGGTATCGTTCGATCATAGTCGTTATACGAAATGACTCGCATATCATCGTACTGACTAGACCTCAATGTTTTCTTCCGACACAAAAATATTGTGATTTTTGTGGTGGCAATGGCACAGTGTTTGACTGTTCAAGTGTTAGACTGGAAGTGTGTTTCGGAAACACCACTAGTCAGTTTCCTTTTCAGCTAGCGTTCCACCCTTGGAATTTCTTGAGATTACTAAAAACTAGCGTCTGACAAAAACTCTTTCCATATGAATGTTTTTTTTATGTACTGGGTACGGTTGAAACAATTTTTCTTATATCGTTCATAGTATTGCCATATGAACACCGAGGACCGAGCGATGTTAATGGCATTTTAAATGAAAGATCAAGTTTTTATCCACATATGGACAGTGTTATTTTGGAACCATGTGCATTATTAGTAGTAGGTATACGTCAAATTAAAAAAAATCCAATTTGTTTCAACCGTACCCATACCAAGGCCGGTTAAAACACTAATTGGGCTCAGTTGAAACAAATGTAAATAGTGCATAATACCACATAGTTATACAACATGTTTATGATTTTTTTTTTATTATAACGTAAATTATGACATTGTTTAACAAGATTTATTAGTCTTCAGTGTTTCAATGTTTATAAAAAAAACGTTAATAATAAAACGTTACTTCATTTAATAATTTAAAAGAAACTAAAAGAAAAGTTTGCTTAAATTTTAAAAGGTCAGAAACCAATAATGCCGTTCTAAGTAAAAAGCGCCTTAGCGCAAAAAATCAAAAATCGTGTTTGAGGTATATTTGGAATCCTTAAACAGTGTCTTATTTTTGTGCGAATTTTCAACTGCAAATGGCTCAAAATCAAGATTGAAAATGGGCATAAATCGATTTTCTTATGGTTTTCAAAGAAAACAAAAACATTAAACAGCATCTATCTCAAAACTACAAAAATGGAGATGTGCCCTTTTTACTTAGGATGGCAGAATAATTGTAAAAGCGGCGGAAGTGGAACACCAGACAAAATTCTGCTCATCGGAGATCACATTTTTCGTGGAGAGCCAAGCTGCTATCAAAGCATAAGCCAGTGAGATGTGAGACGATAAGATCCAAGACAATTGCAAAATGCCGAGACGTACTGGAAAATATTTGTTACTCCAACCAAGTCAAACTCTACTGGGTTCCTGGACATAGCAATATAGATGGGAATGATATAGCAGATGAACTGGCAAGGAAAGAGTCACTATCAAATAGAAACAGTAGCAGCCAATAATTTACGGGACCCGAAGTCCCAATCGGCGTTATTAAATGGAAAATGGACCTTGTAATGAAAGAGCAAATCAATAACTCCTGGATTACCAGGAACGACTGCGTTATCTCTAGAAGTTTATAGCCTAGAATTAATGAAAAGGAAGCTCAGTATATTTTATCGCTGTGCAAAAAGAAAATTAGAATTTTGATAGGTGTACTAACGAGTCATTGCACCATTGGCCACCAGAATAGGCGCATTCGTACCCGATTTCTGTATGAGCTGTCAGGATGTTGAGGAAATTGAAACCATTAAGCACCTGTTCTTTGATTGTCCAAACCTCCAAACCTGAGGAAACAGATTTTTTGTAGTACTGGACAATCTAGCGCAGGTTTCGATGGCAACTATAAGAAAATTCATAGAAAAACAGGCTGGTTCACAAATGAACCAGTTTACATGAACCATTAGTTGTGAACATCTCTGTTTTTATTTTGTAAGGGGACCACAATGGACCAATAGGCCCCCGTGTACGCAACAGCCTAGGCTGTGCACACCCTTCCTAACCTTAACTAACCTAACCTCCAACGAAAAGCAAACACGGTAATGGGAAAAACATTCGAACAAAAAAACTTAATTTTGGATGTCAAAAAGAAAACAAAAATTCCTCCCGTAGACAACTGAAGCATGCTACGACCAAAGCAAGGTTGAAGTTCGTCTTTAAAACTGTTTCCGCTTCGTGTGTCCCTGAGACCCATTTACCCACCACCCACGGTTTGTAAGATATTTGCGCTGTTTCAACCGTACTGCGTTTCAGCCGTATATCTAACCCGTTTTTTTTAGGTTAAAAGCCGTTAAAAAAACTATTTTGAAAAAAATTCTTTCCTTTCTTCTGATCCTTCTACATGGTGCCGGGCAATTCATATAGCGTTTAAAAAACTTTTTGGGTCTTACAGGCCAGGGGCGGATCCAGACTTTCAGCCAGGGGGGGTCACGACGCCTATGTACATACAAACCCAATAAAGCCTTACACTGAAAAAATTTCTTTTATTTTTTTTTATTTTAGGGTCCAGTTATAGCGATCAGGAAAACGCATCAGGAAAAGTTGAAACAGTACGAAATTGAAATTTTTTTCCTGATGGTCGTTTATAGCGAACAGAAAAAAATATGTCAGTTGGCCGGACTCCCACGAAGTTTTCCTGATTGAAATACACACGGAAAACTTTTTCGTCCGCAATTCTGTCAGTGCAATGAGTGAAATTGGAACTCAAATCATTAAAATTTTTTGTTCCATTTTGCGGAAATTACGATCAGCTGGCACGAAAAATGTGTTTGCATCAGGAAAACAAATACATTTTTAACAAAAGATAATTGTTTATTTGTAAATTTTATTTGATCAAAAAATTCTATGAGTTATTTGTCATCGATAAGTGTAGCAGCATTTGTGTTTCAAATCGAATGAAAATAGTGCGAAAAATCCATTTAAAAGTTTTTCCTGATTCGATTTCCTGATCGCTATAACCGGCCCCTTAGTGAAACCTATTCTTAAAAAAAATGTTGGTGCATACATAAAAGTATGTCTTTGGCTTCTAAGCGTTTATTCTATATGTTAATATGTCCTTAAACTACGCAATAAATTTGTGGATAAACCTCATAAGGCTTTGTGGAAATATGCAGAGAGCTAATTGTAAGGTGTTTTTCTACCATTGAAGACCGCAAGCAAATTATCAATGGAAGAAGCGTAGAGAAGGATCTTCTGTTAAAGCTACACTTATAATTTACCTAGCCTAGCCAGTATACTTAAATTTTTGTTTGAGGTTTGGAAACAAAGTACCTATTTTGTACTTTGTAGCTTTTTTAAAATATTGCATATCAAATATCATCCTTATTCTCTGAAACAATTTTAGTCCGAGAGCAAGTGAACATTTACTCAAAGTGTTTTATACCGCTTCAAATTTTGTGGCCATGCCGTTTGTATCAGTGCAAGCTATATTTCATCGGTCTGGCAGCGATATCGCGGCCCCAACACTACTAAAATGCACTATCAAAGTGCAACAACAAAAATAATCCTTCTAAAAGAGCTTTATACGACTCCAAATTTTCATCACTAAAGCCTTGTGCCTATACTAACTAGAATCCATCGGTCTGGCAGCGATACCGTAAAGTATCATTTCAAAATGCACTTTCAAAACGTATTTTATGTGGTCATTGGTCTGTGTTATTGCTGCCAGACTGATGGATTCTAGTTAGTTCAGGCACAAGGCTTTGGTGATAAGAATTTGGAGCCGTAGAAAGCTCTTTTAGAGGGATTATTTTTGTTGTTGCACTTTGAAAGTGCATTTTAGTGGTGTTGGGGCCGCGATATCCCTGCCAGACCGATGAAATGTAGCTTGCACTGATAAAAACGACATGGCCACAAAATTTGAAGCGGTATAAAACACTTTGAGTAAATGTTCACCAGCTCTCGGGCCACCGTGGGTGGTGGGTAAATGAGTCTCAGGGACACACGAAGCGGAAACAGTTTTAAAGGCGAACTTTAACCTTGCTTTGGTCGTGGCATGCTTCAGTTGTCTACGGGAGGATTCTTTCTTTTCCCGCACCACGCGAATGTGGAATGCTTTACCCGACGCTATCTTTCCCTCCCATTTTAATATTCAGAACTTCAAAACCAATGTGCATCGGTTCCTCCTCTTAAATCCTTCCCTATTTTCCTAAAGCTCGCACTGTGTTCAACATATTAAGGGTTGTCACAACCCCTTTAGTGCGCGCACAAATACAAAAAAAAAAAAAAAAAAAATACAAATATAAGCTCAACATTCTCATAGTTTTCAGGGGGATTTTTGATTCTATCAACGTCAAAACGTGTCTTCAAAGCACTCGGTAAGTATGTTGTTTTATCGCACTTAGAAACTGGCTATTAAATTGCGGTCAGAAAAATCCAAATGATTCTGATTGTGAATTTAAATCTGTTTGGCCAATAATACCCGAAAAAAAAAGAAATCTAAGAAATCCTCGTAGATGATTGAAAATATCGATTTCCCGATCCAATAAAATTGTTATTTACTTGGATGTTGTTCCTTGCCTATTGGGTGCCGGTATGAAGGTTTGATATGGGAACATTTGCAAGTTACTTGGAGAAACTTAATTTAAAATTTTAAATACCTATTTTTCAAATTGTTTAAAAGGTTTTGTTAATATGAGCAAAGATAGATAAGATGAAAAACACAATAAAAGACTACCATTACAAAATGTATAACTACTTAGCATCATCTTTGGATGAGTAACTGATATGAATTGACCTTCAATGACCAAATAAATATCTCAAATCCTTTTTTTTTTTGTAAATTCAGATTTTATTGATTTGAATTATTGAAAGTTAGTTCTTAATTTTTCTGAATGTTAAGTGAACATTAAAGTTAAACATTTTCTGGGGTTTCATTCCAATTGACACCAACAGAGATCTCGGATTTTGTGTTATCCTTTTCGTTTTCATTTTTCACCATACTTGCATTCATTTTGAATTTCTTGCTCATTTGAAGTTCTTCATTTCAAATCCAAAAGTATTCTTGACAATGATGTTAGAGCTTCTTTTTTTTGTCAATTTAACGTTGGTTCTTATTTTATAGAAGTACCTACAACATTATTTATATATTTTTTGTTGGGATATCCTTGATGCAGCTCCTTAGAGATTTCGCATCCAGTGACATGAGTTGTGTGCAATAAAAATAGACAAGACACATAATGCCACCGAGATTGAACAAAAAAAAAAAAAGGAGGAGTTTAATACAAAATTTCACCAAGAAGATGTCGACACACATCACACGAACTTGGAATTGAAAATGGGAGTGGGATAAGAAATCAGAGAGACGATACACAAAGAACAATAATAATAATCAAACTGTCGACAAAAACTAGCAAGTTAACAGCTCCATCATTTGGATTGAACCATAGAAGAAGCTTTCTCTCCTAATCCGAAAATCCTTGGAAGATAGACATGTACAGCAAATATGTGTTGATGGAATGCATAAGGACATGGCCCCGCCAGCATGACAAAGACGATATACTGAAAACGGAGCAGCAACTATACAGCGATAGGAATAAAAGCAAAATGACATTCCCTACGGCTTTACTAGGATACAGACACAATAATACTCTATTCTTTCTTCCTCATTTCGATCCTGAGATCCCAACTCCTGACCGAGATGAATTGTTTATTTTGGGGGGGGGGGGGAATACCCCTATCTATGGTTAACAACGATCTATGCATGATGGCAGCAGGAGTGTTTTGTTTTTTTTTTTTTTCAGAAAAATCCATGGCACAATCAATTTATGCTTGAGATTGGGCGAAAGGACGAAGAGGAATCGTGACAAACAAAAAAAGAAACCGCCAACCATTAAGTTTGTGTGACAGTATCATACGGTATTTTTTCGGTATCGATTTTTATATTGGCATGGAGTTGAGATAGAGAACAGAGAACTTTGAGAATTCTCCCGGAATTCGAGTTTGGGTAGGAAGGAAAGTGCTGGCTCGACTGGAGTCGATGAAGCCCACCTTGTTAGGGTCGTTATGAATGATGATGGTACTCGATAAGTGCGTGTGAAATTTACGGAGTTCCACTAGGTTGAATGAATGGTGAAAACTGAAAATTCTTTATTATGCGAAAGCCCAAAGACATATCACCCCGATTGGCATTGGACACAGAAGATAAGGAAGATAACAAACGAATGGTATTTGATGTCCTTTTACATCGAGAATATCGATTTATTGTAATGACACATACAACATTTATTCGATAGCTGTTGGAAATTGCTCTTTTTATAGCGCATATAAAGTTGTGCTCCCAGGAGGACAAAGAGAAGGTGACAGTAGTGACTCGAATAGAATAAATAACAACAACGATATTAATATCAACCTAAAGTCCTACAAGCTACAACCAACGAGGAAATAAAATAAATAAATAAATTCCGTGGCGCAACGGCTCGTGAAGAACAAGGGCCTACGGACTTAAAACTCGCAACCATTCCTGTGTATAAGCGTGTCGAGTGTCGACAGGAATGGAATGGACCTACAGTTTTATGCCGAATCGGAACGGCTAGACGAGAAGCACTTATTCTTGACAATTGATACTCTTGGAGGATAAATCTAACCGGAAAAAAAGTAGGGGAAATTTAATAAATAAATCACAAAAAAGCTACATTTAGACAAATTTAGAGGTTTCAAAATTGAGCAAACCTTAATAGTTCATAATAAATGATACATGAAATTTAGATAGAAATTTATAATTTTAATTTGTGTGTAAAAATTATTGCAAAATATGTGTAAAACTGTGTAAAAATGCGTTTTAATGAAAAATTAACTTATTTTTTCGTACTTTAAATACAATAGTTAATCAAAAATGTATGTATTTTAAAAAAACAAAGGATGCATATTTATATAGGTGTAACTTTCTTCTACAAATATGTGATAATTTTGTATTTGTTAATCTAACGGGAAAAAGGTAAAGGCAATTTAATAAAATAAATCACAAAAAAAACTCCATTTAGCCAAATTAAGAAGTTTTAAACTTGAGTAATACATAATAGTTCATAATAAATGATACATGCATTTGAAGTAAAAATTTATAATATAAATTTCTGTGTTAAAATTTTTGCAAAATCTTAAAAAAAATCATACTAAAAATGTGATTTAGTGAAAAATCAATTCAATTTTTGGTACTTTAAATGTAAAAGTTAATAAAAAATTGATAAATTTTGAAAAACAAAACTAACACACCAATTGCTCTAATCCTCTTCTAAAATATTGCTAATAAATGTTTTGTGATTATTTCAACAAAAACCACTCTAAAATTAGTTTTATTGATTTATTTACCAAAAAATCATTTTTTTTCAACGAATTTTATTTTTATAATTTCACCACAACCATAAAATATTTTCAAATTTAAAAATTATAAATCCTGAAAATCTAATAAAATTTTTAATATATATAACATAACTGCGCATTGCTCACAAGCTTCACAAAATAATTTCAATTATTAAAATTTTACATTAGAAATAATTTTTACAGATAAAATCCAGAAAAAATTTTAAAATTGTCAATTTCATAAAATGGGATACAAATCGGAAAGTACTTATCCGAATTTCAAAATTAAGATGTCTTTGGAAGGGTCGTTGTGTCTCTATTTAAATACATACAAAATATTAATAGACAACCATACAAATTTAAAGAATGATTCGATTAAACAGATGGCAGGGTTATGAACATGTCCAGAAAAAATCCAATGGAGTCCAAAAAATCTATGTCCACATGCAGCGACCTGAGCGTTGTACAAAGCTTAGCTATGAGATTTGACGTTTCAAGTGCGTATGAGTTTTTGCCTGGTTTTTGTTGAATGTGTAAGTGAATGTTAGAATGTTGGAAAATATAATAAGTAGTGATGAAAGGCTAATGAATGGCATGATCTAATTCTCAAGTAAGTCAAAATGCGCTGGTTGTTGATTGGATTGTTGTGGAAGGTAAAACCTTAACCAATCATGTTTGATTTACATGGTCGGTGAAAATTTAGTTATGTTGAAATCAACACGACGAATACTTTCATAATCTCCCAAATCAGTGAGAAACATTTGCTCCGTAGAGTAAATCGTTCACAATGATAACAAAAATGATAACAGCTATGCTATAAGAGCAAAAACTGCCGTATTACAGCTCCTCTTTTCTGTGCGTTGCAGGTCGTTTGTCGAAATGTCAAAATCTTAGGGCACCAATGGATTAAGGAGGGTGTTATTACCTTATGTCTCGACTTTAGCACCAATAGAAAATAAGAAATTTCACTTTTCAATTTGACGGTGTCGAAACGTCAAGATCTGAGAGCGCCAATCGATTTGGACTCTAAGTCCAGTGGAAATCAAAAAAATCGCACTTGACCGTCGACAGTGACAGTGGGGGCGCGATAGCAAACCATACAAATTTTTCAAATATTTTCTTACAAGTAGGTGTCTTTAGCATAGATACTTAGAAGTACGTGAATATACAGGGTGTCCCTTAATTCGTCAAGAGTTTTTTAGGGTAGGACTCTGGGGTATATTCTAAGAAAAAAATTGTTCCACAGTAAGGGCCTATCTCCAATTTTGATATCGTTTATCGGGAATTTAAGAAAAGTCTTACTTTGGGGTACCCTGATCCATGTTATCGATAACTGCGCCGTAAGTACTTATGATAAAAACTGCGTTTAGGACTTTATTTTGAGAAGCTTTTATATCAATAATAATTAACACTTGCACAATATTTCTATCCTTTGAAAATTGAGAACATGAATGATGTTGAAAATTTATTGATGTCGGGAATAAGTTTTCCTGGGGAATTGGGCGGTCAATTCATCGAATTTATTTCAGAGATATTCACTATAGCAGAAATATTTTCAAGGAAAACTATTTTCCACGGGAAATTTTGTTTTCAAGATTTGTTAACAAACCATCCTTTAACAAAAAGGACCCGGGCAACGCCGGGTGTTTCCGCTGGTTTCTGTATAAAAGGAAACTGACTTTTGACGTTCCTGAACTGAATTTCCTTCATAAGTCTACATTATATCCTTTGTTTAATCAACATCAACATCAAAATCTCCTCTTCCATTTTCAATTGTATAATTATTTTTGAATAATTAAGAGTAATTGTTAATTAAGACAAAGTCTGATGCCTTGGTAGCTGCTCCATTCGTTAAGATGAAATAGTAAAGGTGTCCTTCGTACTTCGTTGTTGTTATAAGTTATGTTAGCTTATTTTATCTCAAGAGTGAGAAACTGCATATATGTAAATCAATAGATATTCATTTATCTAATAATGATAGGTGTTTCTGCAACATTATTGTCGGTTAATTGAGTAATGTTTTGCTCATGTTGTTACTTCTTTGTTTGTTAGAAAAAGATTTGAATATATATGTTATACTTATAATACTTGTCTTTATTGCAAGATGTTTATTTGAAATGTTCTATACCCTCTGCCTAGATACGAGTATGTACATATAATTGTATACTCAGAAGAATGTAACAACAATATGTAATTTTCATATGAGGGAGCTAGTTTTAAGAACTAGGTATGTAAAGATGGTACTCTTCAAATACGAGTGATTATTGTGTTATATCCATCTTGGATGGAATTATATAAAATAGTTTTCTCAAGGATTATTTTTTGCAGCTATAGGCGCTTGTAATAGGCATCGCGTGTTGATCACGTGTATACTGTATAAATCTTTACACAAATAGATATGTGGTCTTGTGCTTCAAATTCTAATTATGTCTTAACATTTAGAATAAAATGATATTAATTTTGCTAACATCTTGTAACACGTGATGTAATGCGCATTAAAGAGGTTTTTTTTTTTTTTTTTTATATTCCACGCGCGCAAAAGGGGTAATGGCTACCCTTAAAATGTTTTTAACACAGCACGAGCGATTAGGTAAATAGGAGAGGATTAAGAAGGAGATACCGATGCACATTGGTTTTGAACGTTTGCACATCGAAATGAGAGGGGAAAGTCGAGTCGGGTAAAGCATTCCACATTCGTGTGGTGCGACTGAAAAAAGAATCTCTGTACATTACAGTAAGTCCGAAGTCGAGGGTGAACTGATGGGCATTCCTAGAAGCGCGAGTATTACGGTTGAATTTTTTAAGGGGGGGAATGCAACTGGCTATTTCACTAGAACACTGATTATAATAATAGCGATAAAATAGAGAAAGACACGAAACATTACAGCGGTGTTCGAGAGATGTAATTGTTTCTGATATAGATCTTTCACCTATCATTTTTAAAGCCCTCTTTTGTATTCTGTCCAACAAACTCAATTGAGTTTTTGGAGCTCCTGCTCAAACATGAGAATTGTACTCGAGTTTTGGACGAATAAAGGCTTTGTAGATCACAGCCAGATCACCTACGGAGAAAACCTAAACACTTAGCAGCATTTTTGGCGACATCAAATATGTGGTCATTCCACAAAAGGTGGTCTGTGACACACATACTGAGAACTGAGAGCTGTTCGGTTTCTTTGATGCAAGTGCCATCCATGGAAAGCGGCATTGGGGTGGGTTTCGCTTTAACGACAGGAGACAGCATTGAGTTTTAGAAGCATTAAATTCAACGCGGTTTTTGATTCCCCATTGGAGAATGCTGTCCAGATCAGAATTTAATGAGCTAATCATACGCTGCCGTTCAAGTTCCACATCCGAAGGACATGGATGAGAATCTGTAAACGAATATGAGAAGCTGGATAAGAAGTTTCAGACAAAAGATCATTTATAAAAATAAGGAAGAGAGTCGGAGACAAAACGGAGCCCTGGGGCACACCCAGTAGCGGATCCAGGGGGGGGCTATAGGGGCTAAAGCCCCCCCCCCACAGCCAATTTGTAAAATTCGATTCATAATAGCCTGAAAGGTTTTACATTCTGGGCTAAGCAATTAATATGTTTGCAGTGTTTTTTCAACCCCAAGGCAATTTGATAAAAAAAAACGAGGTTGGGGCTGAACACCTTACACCATTATTTGTTTATTCGATGTAAGAGCTAGATAATTTTCAAGATAACTGGTATTTTTCCAAGCCAAAGACAATTTGGTGAAAAATACTATGTTGAGGCTGAATAATTTAAATCCCTAGCCCTAGGTTTCCGGCTAAGCCTCAAGAGAAAATAGAATAGTATAGAAAAAAACGAACTAGGGCCTAGACAATTTACACTTCATTTTCATTATACGAATTTGGGGCTCGATTTTTTCTACGAAAGCTTTTATTTTTTCAAGCCCCAAGACTATTTTATAAAAAAAACTAAATTGGGGCTAAATAATAAGCCCCAAGAAAATTTATAAAAATAAACGAGCTGGGGGCTAGACAATTTACACTTTATTTTCATTATACGAATTTGGGGCTCGATTATTTCTACGAAAGCTGTTATTTTTTCAAGCGCCAAGACTATTTTCTGAAAAAAAATCTAAATTGGGGCTGAATAATAAGCCCCAAGAAAATTTATAAAAATAAACTAACTGGGGGCTAGACAATTTACACTTTATTTTCATTATACGAATTTGGGGCTCGATTATTTCTACGGAAGCTGTTATTTTTTCAAGCGCCAAGACTATTTTCTGAAAAAAAATCTAAATTGGGGCTAAATAATAAGCCCCAAGAAAATTTATAAAAATAAACTAACTGGGGGCTAGACAATTTACACTTTATTTTCATTATACGAATTTGGGGCTCGATTATTTCTACGAAAGCTGTTATTTTTTCAAGCGCCAAGACTATTTTCTGAAAAAAAATCTAAATTGGGGCTAAATAATAAGCCCCAAGAAAATTTATAAAAATAAACTAACTGGGGGCTAGACAATTTACACATTATTTTCATTATACGAATTTGGGGCTCAATAATTTTTACGAAAGCTGATATTTTTTCAAGCTGTTGTTTTGCGTTTTTGTGGTAATTTGTTGTGTTTGATTGTACCTGATGCTGAGTCCATTGGTTTCTTATCGTCTTCATTAGATAATTTTCGTTTCGATTGTGTGAAAATTGACGTTTATGACTGATAAATTAATGTTCTGATAGTTGTTTGTCCTGGAGTATCAGATGGTTATATTTTATTTTGATTGTTGCACTTATACCTATGTTCCTAATAGCTTCAGCTTTTTTTAACAATTTCTTTTTTTCGACATTTTCCCTCAGTAGTTCGTCAAATATGGAAATTTGTTCATTATTTTTGTTACTATATTGGATTCAAAAATGTCTGTTATCAGCGATTTTACACTATGTATATTATAAAGTCCAAATCTTTTAACGAAATACTTTAGTTGAAAATAATACTAAGGCAGTGTAAAATGGTGTTTTCCAACAGCCAACTTTCTTTTTCCTACATTAAAAAAAAATATATATTTTCCTTCTTATTTGGCGTTCTAGAACATTGATTTTTTCTTCGTGTCTATTAAGCTTTATGTTCAACATATTGAATTTAGAATTTATTTTTATTTAAAACTGTAAATATGGAAATATGTTAATAACAAAAACACTTCATTTATATTTTATTGCTAAAACTTTACTTATTTACAAATGTAAATACATATGCATAAAATAACAACACAACATAATTTTTCAGTACATATTTTTTTTCTTCCACTAATGAAACTTCACTAATCTTTGTTTCTTCCACTTATAGAATAATTGATAAAAATTTATTTATTGCAAAAACTCAATATGTATTTTTAAAATAACAAAAAACAAATAATTTTCGAGTGCATTTGTTTCCTAAACTAAACTAAACTAAACTTATTTAAAAAATGTAAAATGTAATTTAAATGTAATTTTAAAAATGTAAATATGTATATAAAGCGAATACATGTAACGAGTCGATGTTATTGTTTCTTCTACTTAGAAAAGAGTAGAATAATTGATAAAGATTAACTTATTTCAAAAAATCAATATGTATTTATAAAATAACAAACTTATTTAAAAAATGTAAATAGGTTTCTTCTTTAAAAGAAAAAATTGATAAATGTTAACTTATTAACAAATATGCAAAGCCATATTACATATATTTATTTTCTTAAACGGTTGGCCAATTAATAATTGTTATTAAATTCATTAAAAACGTCGGTTTGGCAACTGATTCCTCTGTGGCTTAAAAAGCTTATTTTCAGCTTTTGAGACTGATAATTTTTAAGTGTACATGTTCCAAGAAAAGCCTTAAAAATATATATTTATGTTGTATAAAAAAAAATGTTTTAAACTTTATTTCGTTCTAGTATTTTGTGAAAAAAAATAGCATAGGACAATATGGGATATACCATCCCATTGAAAGTATTTATGAATAATGAAAGCATTTGCATTTTTTGACTTCGAAATTAGTCAAACGGCAGCATTGATAATTTTATCTAATAATTTTTGATTGATTTGTATAAGAAAAAAAATATTCCGTTTTGGAACAAAGATATTTAATTTTTTTTTAAAGTTCATATGTATGTCCAAAACTGGAGACCCAAGCCCCCCCCCACAGCCAAATCCTAGATCCGCTACTGGGCACACCAGCATTTATTTTGTGGATTTCAGACTTGAAACCATCCAATACAACTTGTATTGAACGGTCCGAAAGGTAATTTCTAATCCAACGAAGAAGAGATTCATCAAAACCAAAAGCACGCATTTTCGATAAGAGAGCTTGGTGCCAAACTCTTTCAAACGCTTTTGAAATATCAAGTGCAATAATCTTACTTTCTCCAAAACGATGTAAAGATTTGTTCCACTGTTCGGTGAGATATACCATCAGATCACCAGTAGACCTATTGCTACGAAAGCCGTACTGCCGGTCATTAAGAAGCTTCCTTTCTTCGAGATACTTCTTGAGCTGGAAATTAATCAGCGTTTCCATGATCTTGGAAAGAAGGGACGTAAGTGCAATTGGTCGACAGTTAGAGGGTGAAGAAGAAACGCCTTTTTTAGGGACAGGCTGGACAAATGCTGTTTTCCATCCACTCGGAAAGAGACCAGTAGAGTAGGACAGATGGAAAAGCTTACGCAGTGGTTTTGCCAGCGTTTAAGAACACATCTTCAGAACAATGGGAGGGATACTATCCGGGCCAGCGGATTTGTGTACGTCGAGATCTTTTAGAACTCTGGCAACTGCACGAGTGCGAAAGAAGATTTGTCCCATAAAATCATTTACGCTCTCAAGTACTGGAGGAGTCATAACACTTTCTGGCAGCGTCGAATTAACAGCAAACTGTGCTGCAAGCAAATTGGCTTTATCTATCGAGCTGACAAAAGGAGTATCGTTGAAGACGAGCGTTGGAACCGAGGACGAGGTGCTATTTCATATGTTTTTTACAAATGACCAAAAATTTTTACTACCTTTGGGACATTGCAGTATTTGTTGCCGCAATTTTTGATCATGTAAAAATTTGGTTTTTCGAATATGAACGTTACAGGTCTTTCTAGCTTGTTGAAACTTTTTCCGGTTTTCCTCAGTAGGGTTGGCTTTATAACCACGGAAGCTAACTTCTCTGATCCTGATAACCTCCTTACAGCTCGAATCAAACCATGAGTTTTCTTTGGGTTTGATAGATTTCACCCTATTCGGGTTAAAATTTCTCATTCCACAAAGAGTCAAGTTTGTAATCATATCTGCACTGGCGTCTACGTGACTATCGAGGAAGCATAGTGACCAGTTAAAGCTTTTGAAGAAATTATTGAGACCGTCCCAGTTGGCTTCCTCGTATTGCCAAACGGTTCTTTTTGGCATTTTTTCTTTAACTGTGATTTGGTGGCACGAGAAATTCGCAGATATGACACAATGGTCTGATGTGCCCAGAGGCGATAATACACTTATAGTGAATTAATCAGGGTCAGAGGTAAGAAAAAAATCTAGAGTGTTGGCGTATTGACCTGCAACGTCAGGAATCCGAGTAGGCTCGTCGATCAGCTGAGTTAGGTTATTTATCTCAGCAAAAATCTCGACATACCTTCCTTCGGGTGTTGTCTGACCAGAATATCGTAGCCACGAAGAATTGTGTACATTGAAATCGCCCGTAACAACGATTTCACTGTGCGGATAATGGGAAACAATTCTCAGGATTGAATCGGACAGCGCATCGAATTCGTTAGAAGTCGAATTACTATCCAAACTTGGTCTACGATATGTGAAACATGTATGTATAATGTACTTATTGACGGTGAACTTTAACCACATGAAGTTAAAGTTTGTATTTAAACAAGGGCCATATTGTGGTTGAAGCTGATAAGCCACATCATAACGTACATATATTGCGAGACCATGGTGTAGGAAAAATAAAGGCACTAAGCTATAACCATGTAGGCTGAATTGAGAGTAATAAGAATTTTCACCTACCTGGGTTTCACTAAGTGCAAATACTGCTGGCCTGTTTTTTACAGTGTGCACGTACACTGCACAAAATTCTTTCTCAGCCCCCGAATGTTGCTGATATCGGCCCTAAATTCACCTACCATAACGAAAAAACAAACATAAAAACCAGTTAACAGTCAGGAAATGCCTCTGCTCGCAAGGCCCAATCAAAGTTCGACAGAATTTGTCAACAATACTATCAATTTTCTTATGTTTTATCAGTTTTTTTTTTATTTTCATAACAATGTTTGTACCTCCGTTTTTACTTGTGAGAAGAATGTGACCATAATTCAAAAAGGTTCTTAATTTTCGATTTTAAGACAAAATCGAGTCAATGACGAGAATATTCGGGAATATCCCAAAATAATTTGCCCAAAAAAACACAATCCTTTATTTCCGTTCTATAGTCTTGAAATTCCATGTCCGAAGTTTAATTAAAATGGTATAACCATCGGCGAAAACTTGCTAAAACCAAAATCGTTTTATGATGGCAGCTACAGGTTCTTGATGAGTTAAAACAAACATTTGAATATCTCCTCTAGGGAATAACATATGTACAAATGCTTCACACCAAATTTTAATTAAATCCGTTTAACGGTTTAGGCTCTAGCTCGTTGAACATCACAACGAACAGACCGACAGAAGTCTTGTCGAAAATCACTTTTTTTGGACTTCTCTATTATCGTAATTTTAGTTTTGATAAAAAAAATTTTTTTCTAAAGAAACCAATTGCTCTTAATGTATAGAACAAGTAAAAATCTCAATTTTCAAACAGCTCAACTATAACAGCAAGGTCTTTTCGAATAATTGCCAGCGGCAGCGGGCCATTCATTTTAATATTGAAATGTAAAAAGCAAATTCGTATATAAACATTTTCATTTTGTTTGCATTGCCACAGACCTATGTTTACTTTATGCCTTTATCCAGTTCGGAGAGAAACAATTATTATTAATTGCTGAATGCTATTGTTAATCTGTTTCTTTCTGTGGAAAGTTTTTTTTCGATTTAAACAAATTGTGACGATAAAAAAAAAAAAAAAAAAAAAACAAGTACAAAAAACTGCAGACAATTGAATACAAAAATCCTTGTTAATAAATAGGATCATCCCATTTATTGTTAACCGACTTTATTATTTTAATGTACGTATGCTGCATATAGGTGAATACCACCAGTGGAGTTTTAACAAAGAAGCGAATGATTCGAGTTTTCCAGGCCCTGGGTTTAAGGGGACCCAAAAATTCGAGAAAAGTAGGGAAAAGAATGAAAAATACATATGAGAGGCTTCAACCTTTTCTATAAAATGTGCTGATTCTTTCGTCTGTCCGCTTGTCAGTTCATCCAAGCTTTGTCCGTATACTTAAACGATCGAACTTAATATTAGTCTGAAACTGTGTTGAATCCAGTGTTCAAATTGCATTTCTTTTATTAATCTACCGTTCAAATTTGTCTTTAAATTATTTCCTCTAAACCCTAACAGGTACTCACCTCATTTAAATGAAAAATTAGAGCATTCCTCAATCTTCTAATGGATAAATTATAAATTCAAAGGTGTTTTTTCGTGATAACACTTGCAGTTAGGCTGCATCGCTTTCGCTCCGTCATATTTAACATTGAAGGTTTTGAATGAACAACAACCACTTGTGTTGGCTTCCACCGTGTATTACATTTTTGGCTGGAATTATTGCAATTTCATGGCTGCCACACCAATCATCAGATTCCTTTTTGGTGGTGCTTAGTCTATAGTTCCAATTTTAATTTATAAATTGTTTTGCCGTCAACTGGATTCGAACCTAGAAATTATAAATTATTGGATATTTGGATGTCAAGGGAAAAACTTGCTGTGTAGACAGATTTCACCTTTAACAATCAATAGACTATTGAATTTAGAGTTTAAAATTTCACGCTGACAATGAATATTATCGCATTTTCACATAAATAGTGCTCTAACAGACAAATTGATAAATGCGCTTAAATTTCGCATATAAAAATGCATCAAATTAGTCCAAATTAGTAAAGATGGTCCAACAGACAAAAATGAAATTTCGGGCCTTGTTAAGTTTTAAGACGCTGCGGTTCTGATATCTACTTACACATTGAAAACTGTTCGAAAATTGGTTATTTTTTAATTGTTTTTTTTATATTCAAACAAAATTAATTACATAACGGGATAGACTGTCTGGAAGTCTGACGTCAGAATTCCTGTCAACACCAAGAACTTACAACCTACATACTGGCCACCTATCCAAAAACGACCACCACTTTTAAGGGATAATTAAAAGATATCCGGAAAGGATTCCAATTTGTATTTTAAGTACATACATAAAAATGTAATTAATGTTTCGACGCACGTTCTCAAAATGCACTTGCAATAATTAATAAATCTGTATATACCTACCTATACTATAAAAGTGTGAAAAGGACATTGTTAAAGTTCAACCGGAAGTCCTTTGCTTAAAAAAATTACCTTTTGAACAAAACGATCGCTTAAAAAATCATACATTGAATTCACGGTAACAAAAGTCGAAGGCCGTCCGTCCAATAATCACATTCACTATATATAGATGGATGGATGATGACACTTTATCACCAATTCATTATATTAAAAACAATAAGCCCTTCGACGAAAATGCATGCTGTAGAGATATAATAGCTATTGCTTGTCCCTGAGGCAAGAAAACAAAGTAAAAAGGGAATTCTGATAGGCATAATTTGGAAAAGTTGATAATTTTGAAATTTTTATATGTATATTTATTCCTTTCTGTATAATTTATTAAGAAAAGATATAGGGCTTAAATTTTTCGTAAGCGTGTTGACTTTATAGTACAGGGCAATCAGACTTTTACTGGGAAATAATTCCGAGGTGAAGTTTTACTTTGTCATTCGAAAGAGCATCAGTACACGAGCCGCAACCACATTTTTCACAACTGTACCTAGAGTCATTATGCCACCATTTTGTTTTTAACGGTAATTTTTGTTTTCTGCATAACTCTTGAATTTTTGATCTTAGATAAAAAAGTTATGAGACAAACTTCTAGCAAGCCAAATTTCCTACAAAAAATATTAAGAAAAAATTAGAGTGCATTTTGTGAACAAATTTAGCTGTTTATTTTTTGTATTCGTCATATTTTCTTTTTTGTCACTAAAATCGAAAAAAAATGTATATTTTTTTGTTGTTAGTTTTTCACATCAATTAGTTTTTATGGATGTAAATGAAAATAAAAGCTCACTTTGTTATTTAGGACAATTGCTTTGCGAAATAGAATTATTAAAATAATCACAATGGTTTCATTTTGTATGTTTATTATTTATGATCCAATGCGAAACTTATTATAGCTGTCACACAATTAAAAAAGACAACAAAACAGAGGATATTCTTTGTATGACCGACCAGATATAATCTATGCATAGAGAGTATTCACTTATGACATTTAAGTGTTCGAACTCTCAAGCAAGCGAGTCCGTTTTGGATCCGAAACCAGTTCATAAACGGACCCAAAACCGGATCCAAAACGATTCCAAATCGGATCAAATTAGTATGGAAATTAGAATCACTACGGAGCCATTATGTGAATGTATTGTGAGAGAGAGAGAGTATTCCAATTCACCATACTCCGAGAAAACGGAGCCTAAATGGAATCCAAAACGGACCAACAAAAATGAATGAATCGAGGCATACCCAAATTATTCTATTAAAAAGAAACTTCCCCATCTAGTCGAGTTTCTACATTGCATACAAAAACAAACACAATTTTGTTCATTTCAAGACTTTATTTTTATTTATCAATGATAAAAGGTAAAATATATATTTTCACAACTAAACATATACATATAATAAACAGTAAACTAGTATTTTTGATTGGAAATTTCTTAAAGTTTTCAAAAGAAAAAAAGATAAAAAAGCAATGGCCTTCGCCACGCTACCTACAAAACTGAACTAAAAAAAAAGTGGTGGAAATTAAAACAAAATGACTGTACTCTCTCTACTTCTCCGTGCATAAAAAAATGCTCTCGATTCTTGTTCTTCTTTTAACATGCGTACACAGAAAATTTGTTAATGTGTGCGAGACACTCAGTTTTTTCGGAGTCCCAAGTGATTCCAAAGTGAACTGAGAAATTCGGGTCCGTGATTTAGCTTGAAGGGAAACTAAATTCGAAGTTTCCCATCTCACTTAAATAGCTAAATCGTTTTCATTTCAGTCATCTCTCTCGACTCGCTGAAATAGCTAAATCTCAGCACTGGGCAGTGGCGTAGCAAGCCCTCGAGGGGCCCCGTATCAAAAATTAGCAGGGGGCCCCCTCCAAAATGACAAATTAAACAAAACACAATTTTTACAAAACAAACAACAACACTCACAATAACAAATCCAGTATATTTAATGGTACATACATAATATGGTATTTAAATAGGTGCATACATAAATGCAGGTGCTATAAAACTTAAACTAAGGCCGTGTGTCAATTGCGTTAAAAGTGCGTTAAATTTGATCCCATGGCTAAATTTTGAAATTACTGAGGTAAATACAGACGTCAAAATTTAACCTGCTAAGGAGCTCGTTTAAATTTAAAGAAGTGGATAAGTTTTGACGTTTGTATTAAGCTTCTTGCACATTACTTGTGTAAACTTTTCGCCTTTGACATCGAACGGAAAAAAATCTTAAAATGAATAATATTTAAATAAAAATAGAGCTCTGTTTTAATGGAAAAAATAAAATAAAAAATGTTTTGCGCAAATTACCTACTTCTGGGAGAATATGGCGTCATATTTTTAGAGCAGCAAAGATGATGCAGAGGAAGAAAATGTATCGCTTGATAGGCGGCAATATAAAATGCTTCCCCGTGTTGGTATCGAAAATAGCCCTTCCACACTACCCCACTGTGTATTAATACATGTCAAATTGAAAGTGGGAAAGAATTCCACGCGACTGCCAAATTTGTCTGAATGAAATGACTTTTCATATTTTGCTTCCACACTTGCTTGTATTAATACTGTTATTTTTTACTAAGGGTTCGCAAATAAAACTTATTTCCTTTATTCAAACTGAAACTGCAATTAATTCACAAAATAAAACGCTTTCTATTTCAAATACTTTTATTATAACCAAGCACAAGTATGCAACTCTTTATTCACACTGACATTTATTCATTCACTTTCAAAATCAATCGGCCGCTTTCGGACTGTTGCCCATTTATACCCGAAAATAAAGGGTTCTAGAATTTTCTAGGGTCTGCTAGAAGGTGCTTTCCAAAAAAGTTTCGTCAATTATTCCAGTACGAACGAGGCTGGACACCAACCGTGATGGATTTAATTATTTATTTCACTCAAAGATGGCGCGGAAAGTTGTACTAATGTGTGGTTGTTTACATAACTGGGCATATTCACCACAATACATTACCTTAACCTAAAAAAAAGTGTGATAGAATGTGGGATAGAAATAGAACCATTCCTAAAATTATTCGCATGTATTAATACAATGTCAAATCGTGTGGGATAGAATGACGGGTTGTGTAGGCTGGGCTTTCATATTTTGTTTCCACACTATTCTACATGATTTGTTCCCACTTTTTTGACATGTGTTAATACACAGTGGGCTAGTGTGGAAGGCCTTTAAATAGGACGACCATGATTTCGTTCTCGCCTCTCAAAAGCAAGGACAATTATGGCTTTTTTATTTAGTAAAGGATTTTTTTGACGAAAGACGTTACGGAAAATATCGGTTTAAAAAAAAAAAAACAAAAACAGGTTCTCGTCCGATCACCGAAATTAAGCATCTTCGGCCGCGGTTAGTACTTAGATGGCGGACCGCATGAGCATTGAGTTTTTTTTTTTTTCTTTTAACTCCGCACTTCAGATGAATTGAAAAATCCATTCCAATTATTCGGAATAAATAAAAAATCGACAATAATGGTTTATCCTAAGTATTTGATTGAATAAGGAAACACAATTTTCTTATTCTAAATATTTTGAATATCTAAAATGAATAAAGAAACCTATTTTCACTCAAATGCAAAATTATTCTAATGCAACCCAAAAGTTGCGTCTTGTGTATCATGCTTAACAAATGAGAATGACGATCGACAAGCAGTCCAGGTATAATAGGTTCATGACTGCCACTATCAAAATGCAATTTCCTCGTTCAAGATCATATCCAAAGCGATTTGGACAGATTTGACTTGTAATTCCTCTGAAAAGAGCTATTGCAGCAACAAATCAAGGTATCTGAACATTTTTGGAAAGGTTGACACCGTCTCGGATAGGTTCCTTTATCGCAAGGAACACGTATTTAAAAATATTACATTAAATGCAATTGACACACAAAACCCTCCAATTTTATTCACACTTATAAAAACGGATCAAATTCAACTGGGATCAAGTTTAACCAAAATTTTAACGCAATTGACACACGGCCTTAGTGCCTATCCACATTGGATTTTTAATGCTTGGTGTTAATATGTGCGTTGTGTCCATACGATGAAGAGTAAATACTCTCAGTTCAATCTACCCATCCCTATCTCCCACCCTTGAAATGAAAAAAAAAACTCAAATAAAAACTTTTTTGCCTTTGCTTCCGCAAATTTATTAATCATCAAAAAGATCAACTGACAGTTCCTCATTGTACAGGGTGTCCGCCTGGAACGTATACTACTTTGTTTGTTTATAATTTTTGATTAAATGAAAGACAGTGGAATTTAATGTCGGCAATTATGTATGGAATACAATGTCAGTTAAATCTCCGCCTCTTTTAGTCCCACAAATGCGAGCCCTTTGAGCACATTTTTCAATACATTCTCACACATTTCACGCGGTATTTCATTAATTTCATCACGAATATTTTTTTTGATTTGCTCAAGCGTTTCTGGTTTGTTTGCATAAGCCTTGCTTTTCAGATATCCCCACAAAAAAAATCCGGAGCAGTCAAATCAGGCGACCGTGGAGGCCAATCAACATCACCATTTCTTGAAATAACTTATTGTGGAAAGAGGTCTCGCAGTGATTCCATTGTAATCCTGCCTGTATGCGACTTGGCACCGTCTTGTTGACACCACATGTTAATCAAGCCCACAGCATACAGTTGTGGCATTTAAAAGTTTTCAACCATCACGACATCGCTCCCCATTCACAGTTACCGTTACGCCGTTTTCATTTTCAAAGAAGTATAAGGTCCAATGATTCCTCCTGACCAAATTGCACACCAGACTGTAACTTTTAATGGATGCAAAGGTGGTCATGTTACTTTTAATGGATGCAAAGGTGACTGATGAATAATTTGAGGGTTTTCCATTACCCAGAACCGACTATTCTGTTTATTCACATATCCATTCATCCATTCCAATTCAAAAACTCCCAAAAATTTCACGTAACTTTCTCATCGTCACAGTAATCGATGATTGATTTTGATAAAATGTTTTAACGATTAAAACACGTTGGTTTATCGAATATTTTTCCATAATAAATTTGCCACGTGTCTACTTCACGAATGCCAAATAAGGACTATCAAGACTAATGTTTACCAAAATGGCGGCAAAACAAAGCAGTATACCTTCCCGGCGGACACCCTGTATTAAGCAACCAATTTTCCTGCTTCCTTTTTAATTTCTTCATTAAAAAATGATAAAAGTTTTTGTGGTGGTAAAACTTCAAATAAATTACTTAGATAACAGATGCTCTGAAATCTTTGTTCAACTTGGAGATCAATATATCTAAGCAGCTAGTAAACATTGGGGCGTATTCATAGTCATTTTAGGCCTGGGTCTAAGTTAAACATAGCTTTCGTTGAATTTTCGGAAGTTGATTCTATTTTTTTAAGTTTATCATTTCAAAATATTTAAAGCAATTTTTGTAGTATATCAAGTTAATTATCTTATAAAATATAAAACCAACAATTTGTAAGTAAAATCGGGCCGTATTCATTGAGCCAAAATTGTCTTGAACTGTAGTTAAGTTAAACGCGGGTCTATCTGCGACTCTGAATATGCCCCATTGTCTTTACGCTGTAAGGCTTTGGACACAGGGTTAATGATCTCGAATAAAGCCTAGTACGCTGCTGATGTGAAACGAAAAATCCCATACAAAAATGACATGACGAAATCATAAACGAAAAATTTCGTTGTGCTTTTCGTTCTGTGGTACGCTGTTCGACCTAGGCTTAAAGAAGAAAATAACGAGACCAATACAATGAATTCGCAGCTCTCTAAAATGTTAATTATATTTTTACTTTCATCACGTTCCTCCTTTTTTTATTGAAATTAAATTAAGTTGGAACGATGCTAAAAATACCTGCCAAGAAAAGTGATTTTTGTATTTATTAATTTTTTTCAAATGTATTTCAGTTTCTTACAAACTTATATCGGTTCGGGGCCCGTGTATCTCGGGGGCCCCGTATAATTGATACGGCTGATACCACGGTAGCTACGCCCCTGGCACTGGGTCGTCTTGTATTTTTCGATTCGTTTTAACTCGAAAAGTCGAATAGGACCGAGGAATCCTGTTTAAATCCGATCCAGGTCTACATAGAATATACACAACACAGTAGGTACATATATATAATTTATTTCTATTCATTTTTTCTGTTTAAAGAATAATTTTACCACACACAAACTTTAGTTTTTAAATTAGTATTGATAGATACAGCTTAAGAGCAAATTTTCTTTCCCAAAAAACTTAGCAGGGAAATATAGTGAAATGAATAAATAAAGCTACCTAATGGGATTTCAGTAAAGTTGTCAGTGCGATTTCGTAAAGTTGCCGTCTGACAATTAGCTATAAGTTTTAAATAAACTTTCAATTTTCTTTCGTACCTTCTGTGTCCCGTCGTTCCTGCTCAATGATTTTCTTTTCGGAATTCAATTATTGAAAGAAAGTAAAATAAAATAAAACAACAAGCTTCGCACAAAGCTACAATGCAGAACTTTTTTTTTTCTACCTCCTCTTTTTCACCATCATTTTCACAGTAGTAACAAATTTTATTTTAAAAATAAATGAAGAAAATCTTTCTGTGAAAGGAGATACATTGCCGTTGCATTTAGATTCAGGTATTACTACCTTTACCTTTACCTTTTCTATATACCTATGTTTACTTATGTATATAGTTCTGCATCACACTATCTGTGAAAATGGGCACTCCATGCATTTCCGTTTCATCCATTTCCACCTCTTAAGTGTAGAAGAGAAAAGTAGAAAAAAAAAATCGGGCATCCATTAGATTTAAAATGGAAAATGTAATAAATGATGTAGAGGGCCAAACAACTTTGTATACGAAGTGTATCTTTACCTCTTGAATCTTTTACTATATACACTTCTTTTGCTTTGCAATGAAAGACGGAAAATACGGGTTATGTATGTTATATGCACTTTTTTGTTTGTACGTATTTTCTTATTTCAATTAAATAGATTTGGATATTTACTTTTTCTGCTATCTATGACTATAAAGTTTGGTTTGATCAGATTTGAAAAAAGGGGTCTAAAAAAATGGAATGGAAGCATTTAGTGCCAATTTGTGGGGAGGGTACGATAACTTTGGCGCCAAAAATCGATAAGGTTTTTTTGTAGAATGGTCAAAAACAAGCATTTTTTACTATTTTAGCTAGTGATGTATCAAACCGAAAATTTTTCAAACCGAGTTAACTCCAGTTAAAATTTAACTAACTAAAGTTGGCTAATTCGAGTTGAAGAAAAATTGTTCATACGTTTTTTTTGCAACTCGAGTTGGTTAATTCGAGTTGAAACAAAAATTCGCAAATACATTTCATGCGTTGTTTTTCTAAATCTAGTTGGCTAACTCGGTTTGAAGCGAAAATTGATGAATACTTCTAATGCGTTATTTTAAATGATTCGGTTCGGTTTGTTTTGAGTTGATTTTAGGGTTATTATGTGTATCAAAAATCAAATAAAAACTAAGCTATTCAAATGGTTACTAATTCAAGTTTAATCTTTAACGCCAAAAATGAGCTAAACTTTTATATTTATGAATATATATGTAAATGCATATTGTATATAGGTAAACGTATGTGATGTACATAAATATAAAGACATGTTTTATTACGCACTTATCGTAGACATCCTTAACGGTGTTCACATTGGACTGAATCTTCCGACTATTTTTGACTCCTCTAAAATTTATCTCACTCCCACTTCATGGTTAGAAAGAGAGAAAAGTAGTTAATTTTTAAAAAAAATTAAAAATTTGTGGATTTTTTTGACGTTCCCTTTTGTAAATTCGGAGGAGTCAGTCCAATGTAAACACCATCCTTCAATGAAATTTGACAGTTTATGGTTTGACAGATAGACAACAAACTATATTTTGACGTCTAATATATATTTTGTTTCAAATGTCACACTGAAGCCTTCAAATCGCTTGTTTAAAAAAAATGGGATTTCCATAGGAAAAATTCTGATTTTTCAGAGCGTTTTTAATCCATTAAAATCGTAGCCATCCTTCAATGGAATTTGACAGTTTATGGCTTGACAGATGGACAACAAACTATATTTTGACGTCTAATATATATTTCGTTTGAAATGTCACCCTAAAGCCTTCAAACAGCTTGTTTATAAAAAATCGGATTTCCATAGGAAAAATTCTGATTTTTCAGAGGGTTTTTAATCCATCGAAATCGTAGCTATCCTTCAATGGAATTTGACTGTTTATGCCTTGATAGATGGACAACGAACTATATTTTGACGTCTAATATATATTTCGTTTCAAATGTCACCCTAAAGCCTTCAAATCGCTTGTTTAAAAAAAATCGGATTTTCATGTCACCCTAAAGCCTTCAAACAGCTTGTTTATAAAAAATCGGATTTTCATAGGAAAATTTCGGATTTTTTAGAGGTTTTTTAATCCATCGTCATCGTAGCCATCCTTCAATGGAATTTGACAGTTTGAAGTTTGACAGTTGGTGGAAGAACCATATTTTTAGGCAAGTAATGTATTTCATTCCAAATGTCAACCAATTGGCGTCAAATCACTTTTTTCTGGAGCAGTAAAAAAACTACGAAATTTTCAGATTTTTTAGAGGTTTTTTTATCCATCGTCATCGTAGCCAGGCAAGTGATCCCATTGGCCTCAAATCACTTTTTTGTGAAGCAGTAAAAACCGTGAACATTTCTTATTTGTATCGGCTTTTATATTTTATTAGTCCATTATTCCATCAATCAACTTGCAACTCGGTTTAAGGTCTTATAAAACGATTTTTTAACCCAAATAACAAACAGTATACGTTTAGCCCGAGTCGATTCCGAAACAAAAACCGAGTTGATTAAACCGATTGCTATTAATATTTTCTAATACTTCCCTTTACAAACCGAATCGAATTGTCTTTCGGTTCAGGCAAAATCTAACTTGAGTTTGAAAAAAATTTAAACCGAATCAACTCGGTCTATTCAAACCGAGTTGTCTTTCGGTTCGGGTGAAATCTAACTCGAGTTAAAAAAAAATCAAACCGACTCAACTCGAGTTGTGCTTAACTCGAGTTGACTCGGGTTAGCAAACCGAGTTGACACATCACTAATTTTACCCCGTTTAGGAGGTAGGGGAATTTTAGAAAAAAATCAGTTAACATGGAAAAAAATATTAATAAACAACGGCAACACTTACAATAAAGTACTATACCGATTTTGAAAGCCAGAAATATGTTCTTTAATCCTAAAGTTAAATTGAATTATTCATGCCTACAGTTTTCAAAAAATTTGCATGCAAACTCAAAATATTGATAAAAAAATGAAAAAAAAAAGTTGAGCAGTTTTTTTTTTAATTGTGAAATGATGTGCTAAATTGGCTTTTAGTATTCAATGATTTTATCAATTCTGAATCGAACACAAAAAATCGAATGGTTTTATGTCTTCTAATTTTTGAGAGAATTAAAAGTTACTTAACTCCTTTTTTATAATTTGTGGGTACTAACGGTGATCTCACTTTGAGGATTATTGTGGGGGAGTACGATAACTACAGTGCAGCAAAATATAAAACTGATTTTTGTAAAGAGGCTTAATACAATCATTTTGTATTGCGGGCCGTGCGTTTATCACACTGCGTTTAGGTATGAGAGGGGCAATTTTCTACAAAATGACTTTAAATGAAAAAACAAAATTTAAAACAACGGCAACACTAACAATGCTAAAATCACAGGTTTTCTGAAAGCCAGAAACTTGTTATTTTATTTTTTGTTTCAACCAATAAGTTATTTGTGATATTAGTTTTTATTGAAAAAAAAAAATACGTTAAAACTCAAATTTACAAAGGTACAGAGGCCCCAAAAAGGGAGTTAAAATAAAAAAAAGAGCGCGTGTAACTCAGTACTCGTGGCTAAAAAAAAATAAAAATAAATTGGGTGGCACAATGACTAACAACTCGCAACCATTCCTGGTGTGCGCCTGTCGACAGGAATGCAAGGGACCTACAATTTTATGCCGAATCCGAACGGCTAGACGAGAAGCACTTATTCGTGACAAGTGATACTCTTGGAGGATTTGTCAATTCCTCGCAAGAGGCAGTAGCCCTGAAAAAAATTGTTTTTTAGGTGGACGAGGCTGGGAAGCGAACCCAGACCTCCAGCGTGACAGTCGAACGCACTAACCATTACGCTACGGGCTCTACTCTTGGCTTGGCGACCTAAAAATCTCGATATGTATAGGGATATTAAGCATTGCTTGCGTAAGACGCATCTATGTGTTCTATTTCAAAATGATCGATGCGTTGGGGTTGTAAACTTGAAAATTAAATAATAATAATTATTTAAAGTAAAAAAAGGTGAACATTTAAAAGATATAGGTAAATCGGTTTATTTGAGTAGGTTCTCCGACTACTTCCAAAAATGTCTACACTCAAAATCTCTGCTAAATCAAAAATTTGTATATGACAACTTTAATTTGGTTTTATTTATTTTGCAACCATATATAATTCAAGTTTTTAGCGGACTTTCCTAATTTAATTAATTTTTTTCAAATTAGCCTATTTTGGGATAAAATGTTTAAAATAATTTATATCTCCATACCAGTAGGAGAAAGATTAAAATCTTAAACTAGTAAGATTCTTAGAATTCCATTATCTATACACCAAAAAAATTTCAAAACTCTAGCATTCTAAATAAAGAAATTAGAAAAAAACATAAAAGGACATTTTCCCTTTTATCCGCTACAATAATATTGATTATCAAAAAATCCAAACTTATTGCACTATTAAATATATTAGCCTATCAATACAAATTTTTACTTTTACCCTACCTCGAACCACTTAGCTAATAAACGATCTCAGCGTTGCACATGTGGCGTTACATTTTTTCGTTTCACAAAAATTCATCCTTGAAATTTCGCTCTCAACGCGCGCACAGAAGTTTCACTCCAAAAAAGTGGACAACCCAAGGTACTGTATATTACAAATAAACTTAAAGCACATCAACTGACAACATAGGCACCTGCCTGGCGACTGAGCATACCCTAAGCAAAGCGACGGAGTCGCGTGAGCGCGAGAGAGGACCCAAAAAGGGAGTTGAAATCCTAGAACCCGCGAAGCGGGCTACCCATGATACTATTGTTAAAGAAAACTATTGACAATAAATTCCGTTGAAATTTGGTTTGGAAAAATCGCCCAAAATTGAGAAAGGAACCCCTATATTTTACAAAAACAATTTACATTTAAAATACTTGGGTGACATACCTCACTGTTTATACGCCGCGCCGGAATGCAAAAGCAAAAAAATAAAAAACTCATAAAAAAGTACTTATGGTAATTTTCAATTTTCTCAAAAACTTGAAGACATAAAACCATTCGATTTTCGTGTTCGATTCAGATTTAATAAAAGCATTAACCACAAGAAGCCAATTTAGCACTTCATTTCACAATTTTGAAAAAATTTGGTCGAAACTTTTTTTTTTCATTTTTTTTTTATCAAACTTTTGAGTTTGCATGCAAATTTTTCGAAAACTGTAGGCATGAATAATTCAATTTAACTTAAGGATTTCAGAACAGATTTATGGCTTTCAAAACCGGTATAGTACTTTATTGTAAGTGTTGCCGTTGTTTTTAAAATTTTTTTTATTTTTCATTTTAAGTCCGTTTTTTTTCAAAAAGGTCCTTCCTCTTAAACGGGGTGAGATAGACTCCCTCCTATAGTAAGAAATGCTTGTTTTTGACCGCCATACAAGAAAGCCTTATTAATTTTTGGCGCCTAAGTTATCGTACTCTTGCTCAATTTGTGTATGTGTGCAGCTAGCAACATTTAATTCTGCACTTTACAATAAGTAATTCGCCCTCCGCACTTCTTAACTTTACAATTATTGATAAATACACAATTTTGCAACCTTGACATTCGCACTTTGCAAGTTCTCATATTTTTTCAGTTTCACAACTTCAAACTGCCAAGTTTGTCCCATACGGAACAAAAAATTATCGAGACATTAATAGATACTGTCGATGTCTTGCTTCATTATAGTTGTCAACTAAAAGAGGAATTTAGTGCGATCCAGTCACGTCTTTTATTTTAACTTCTTCAACATCGCAATATTTGATTTTAGTAAAACCAAGACATTTTTTTAACAAAAATAAGCCAATATTTACCCTAAGGAATATTATAGTTATGGCGTTGAGGGCATTTTTTGGTCAAACCTTGCACTTCTTAGTTAGTCAAAAAATATTGCATCTTAAATTTGTATAAATAATTTTTAAGAACATATAAATTCTATGAAAAAATCAATATTTTTTTTATTTTTAACTTTGTATCTCAATTTTTGTTTTTTTTTTTTCATCAACAGATTTCTCTATTTTCACTTGTTTTTTTCATTTTAACCGATATAAACTATCGAGCTATTATAATACACCGTCAAAATCTAGATTCATTCTAGACGTAAGCTACAAGATCAAGTCTTAGGGCCAGTTTGTTCACAGCAAATCATTTTTAATCCATGGTTAGTGGAGCATGGTTAGGACCAGTTTGTTCACAGCTGATTATCTTTAATCCATGATTAGTGGAGCTGGGAAATCCTCAAATGTTTTTGTTTAAAAAATTCAAAGCATTAGTTGATAATCATGGATTTCAATAATCAGCCAATTTTGGTTGATTAGCGTCAATTAATTAAAGCCTATGAAAGTCACATACTAAATTTAACCCACTGTGAACAAACTGGCCCTTAGTATGAGTTGCTAATCATGGACTTCACTAATCAGTCAATTTTGGTTGATTAGCGTTGTTTAACTAAAGCCTATGAAAGTCACATACTAAATTTAACCCACTGTGAACAAAAACTGCCCCTTAGTCGTGCATATACTTGCCATATTTTTCTATAACTCACAGAAAATCTTCCATTTCAATCTAAAAATACTCAATCAGCAATTAAAAACCAACAAAAGGAAAATATTATTAAATATTTTTTGATGTCATGCGGAAACTATAAAATTACAATAAAATGACTGCAAAATAGTCATTTTATAGTAAAGAGGTAGTCATTATTGAATTTAAAAAAATCATAAAAGCAAATACTGGTGTCCATATCCATTATAGTTTGCTCTAGTAAAAATAACAATGATGATTTTTAGTTTTTTTTTTGTATTTTCATTTGTTTTGTTACTTCGCTTTCATGTCATGTATTTTCCGTAAGCTGTGCTGTGAGCAACACAATTCCTTCGTCCTTCCCTTCCTTTCATGAATTTATGTGATTCTGTATCTGTAGGTACATGTATTCACTCTTTTCAAAATGGGGTATATAGTGTAGTCATTTGGGCGAAAAAAGTGGTTTGCCTGGAATGTTTTGGAGTAGTTTTAAAAAATATTCATTTTTATAGATTTTGAGGTGCTCTTTCCGAATTTTCATTTTGCCACCTCGCACCTTTGCCGCTAACGCCGCCATTTTGAAAAAATGGCGACCAAAAACAGTTTGCCGAGAAACTTTTAAAATGGCGGCGTTAGTGGCAAAGGTGCAAGGTGGCAAAATGAAAATTCGGAAAGAGCACCCCAAAATCTATAAAAATGAAAAGTTTTCAAAACTACTCCAGAACTTTCCAGGTAAAACTACCAAATGATTGGACTAATGAGGTATTAGGTGTCTTTGTTTTTTTTTTTGTTGGGATGAGTACCTCTACAGGATATTTCCTTTTTTAAGCATTTTTTTTTTTGTTTGCTCTAAGGGTTTATTTCTTTTTTTTTAGGATTTTATATAATATTTCATGTGAAGGACCAAAATGCAGAATATTTCTTGGTACCTATTATTTAGATTTTCAATGGAAAATGGGGTACAAGGAATCCATTGTCCAAATGAAACGGAAGAGACTGATATGGGATATCTTTTGAATGTATGTATTTTTTTTACTTCGGCTACTCTATGAGGTATAGCTATATGGGGAGTAAAATTATTATATAGAATAGGCATTTTGGAGTTGAGCCATGAATGTCAACGAAAAACAAACGAAATACAAACGTGAGTACAAAATACTCCAGACCTTTGAAATAAACGTATGATGGCCTGTAGTATTAACAATACCAATTTCTTTTTTTTAATTAGAATCAGAATCAGTAAATGTTTAAATTTTAATGAAAAACAATTGCAATACTTCCTTTTTTTGCAAATTTTTAACAACTCAACTCGTTAGCTATAATTAACTTTTACATAAATACCAATAAATCACGAAATATAAGTATGAAGTTGTTGATTTTTGAATGCATAAATATACTGAACTCCACTCACAATAGGTAGGTTCTAAAAAGTAGACATAGTTGTTTACAATCATACCATTATATCAATGATTAACAAAAAAATGCAATCAATGTTACGGATAGGTGGATGGTTCATTCTATAAAAAAAATTCTGTTTTTATATATCAATATGGATCTAGGACTTCTAATTTTCAAGATATGAACAAATAAATGAAGCACATTTCTCATCAAATTAGGAAGAATCCGGCTAAATGATAATTTCAGCAACCAGCTGATTATCATCAACCTCGTATTTTCTTGTTTATGCTAAGATGCTGTTTTCTTTATTTTTTAATATCTTAAAAAAATCAAAGTCCTAGAACCATGTGGTTTTCAGTGTTTGACTAAAAATTAATAAGAGCATTGAGTTTTGAAATCAAAAATAGTACTTAACAACGTAAAATTTTGAAAAAAAATAATTTGAAATTTTTTTTTTATTTTTTTTTTCAAAATTTTGAGTTTGAAAATTAACTTTTCAAAAACTGTTCACTCGAACAACTTAATTTGAAAATAATATTTAAGAATAGACTTTTGGCTTTTCAAAATGCTATAGCATGACTCTGTAAGTATTACCGTTATTTGTTTTTCCTGTTTTAAGTGATTTTTTTTTGAAAATTGCCCCTCCTGCCTAAACGGGGGGAAATAGACCCCCCTCCCATACGATTTTTTTCTTGTCTAAGTCGAACCTACTTATCCTTCTGTGACACCTTATGCAAATCACCCTGTATAAGCACAAGCTGTTATTATATTAAAAAATTGGAATGTGGAATGAATCTGTCATGCCTTACAAAAATGTATATCTTTACAACTAGACGCTACAAATACAAAATTGAAAAACGCTTTTATTAGATAAAATCAGGAGTATAAATTAAAAACACTTGTTTTATGGTTTATCTTGCGGAAATTTGAGTAAATTGGTCTCCTTTAACCATGTGAATGTGAAAAATCTTATCCTAAGTCTACGTTTCTGTGTATATCTCCGAATATAATTATTTAATTGAGACAAAATACAAACGAAAATGTTTGTCAGAATATAGAAAATAATTTCTTCTATAACAATTTTCACGATAACTCTGACCGTTTATCTAAAAAAACACCTTCTTCCGTCTCGCGCTCCCTCAATTGAGCGTGCGCCATCTCTTCTAAGAAACAATTGGCAATATTTGGGCAATTATCAACCGATTTACATGAATAAAAAACAAATTTCTTCATTAGAAAATAAGGAACAACATTTACACGGAACATTTTTTCCTAACATTAATAACATTTATTGCATTACAAAAATGCATCAAAATTCGTTAATAACAATGACTTCGCACCGAATTTTGCAAAAACTAACTCCGGATTCGGATATCCCACCCCGAAAATGTTGATGTTGATGATGTTTTATTTTTAAAGTTTTGTTTTTCGTTTTTTAATGTCTAATAGGCATATAAATGCAGCTTCAAAAACAGCAAACAAAATAATTTTTCGCTAACAAGTTTGGCTTATAGAGCTTTTCAAAGTTGGTCTTAGCAGCTTTTTTTGGTTTGGATATCGGAGAGATTGTAATTTGTTTAAAAAAGAGTCGTGTTCCCAGTGTTGAAATTTTGGTGTTAAAAGCAAATTTGCTTATGGAATATTTGAATTATTTTATTAATTGCAATAGTTGAACGTGTTAAATTTTCTTCTTATATCAATTAAAAATCGTTCTGTTATTATCTTGATTCTTAAAAAAATCCGCCCACTTCCACGCCACTTTTTATACGAATGCCAAGTTTTACAAATGAAAAATTATAAAAAGTTTTACACAAACTACTGATTACAATACTAACAAACTCTCCAGAGCTAAACTCTTGAATTTTGAAAAAAACTCCCATAAGACTCCGTTTTATCCCACATCTATACTTAAGAATTAACATCTTGTGAGGAAATTAAATTGGTCTCATAACCTCTTTATTTTAAGAGTTGAATACTTTTGCAGCAGAGAAATACTAAAATCTTATAGCTATACCAATGTTTCTTCTTGGAATAAGATTATATAAACATGGTAGTCTTATAAGAATCCTTTGGTGAAAATTTAACTCTAAACGTAGTTTTGTAGTTTTTCTTATCTCATAACAACACATATTTAAGAGTTTTAATCATTTTATACTTCTAAAAAAACTCTTACGAGATCTAAGTTAAATACTTCCTATACCAAGATACTATCTGGATTTCAAATAACTTAAGTTTTGCAAAAGGATGCTAAAAAGATCCCTAATGTTTGAAATTATGTTAGAGGACTTGTTCTTTATTATGGTCCGAAATTACTTTTTTCGTTGCAAAAATCATATTTTTTGAACGTGTTTACCTACTTTAAGAATAAGAAAAATAATGATTTACAATAATTTAAGTTATTCGGAGAAACTCAGTTACAGCAAACCTCAAAAAACCTTTTGGTTTGAGAGGAATTTATTCAAAATGGATCGTTCAAGAGGGCGGATCACAAAATTTGAATGTTCAATATAATAATCAATAGTTTGTTACAATTTTTCATAATTTTTGTTTGTAAAAATTGGCATTCGTATAAAAAGTGACGTGGAAGTCGGCGGATTTTTTTAAGAACCAAGATAATAACAGAACAATTTTTAATTGACATAAGAAGAAAATTTCACGCATTCAACTATTGCAATTAATAAAATAATTTAAATATTCCATAAGGAAATTAGCTTTTAACACCAAAATTTCAGCACTGGGAACACGACTTTTTTAAAATAACAATCTCTCTGAACATTCAAACAAAAAAAAAAAACTGATAAAACCAACTTTGAAAAGCTTTATAAGTCAAACTTGTAAGCGGAAAATTATTTTATTTATTGTTTTTGAAACTGCGTTTATATTCCTACTATAAACACAAAACAAAACTTTAAAAATAAAACATCGGAATAAGTATTTTTGCCACGTAATTTGCCTTTTTGGACCACAGTGCACCGTTTATGGTTTGCTTACAATTCTTTCAAATCTAAGTCCTAAAAAAACATTTGAGATCTCATAAGAAGTTTTTTAGTTTCATAAATAACCTTAAATTCTTCGCTTCTAAAATCTATTCCCATTAAGATGTTAATAGAAGAGTTAGTATCTCATCAGCAGCATCCATATTTAAATATACAAACAGAGTTTTCTGAATGTTTTGAGGGTTACCATAATTTAAAAAATTATAATTTCAAAACTGATCAAAAACTCAATTTTCAAGGTGCAAAATAGAAATCTTTTTTTAAAACATCAAAATAGCGTTTCCATTTCTCAACTAAATGAGAATTTACGCAATAGATGAAAATTTACATTTTAGATTAGAAATGACTTTCAAATAAATTTTTTTCACATTCCCGGTTTCATATTAAATTCCACTTTAATTTAAAAAAATAAAATTGAGATCAAATTCATCGCGATTTATAAACAATGGGTCATCGCCTGAATTTTAATTTTATTTTGTTCCAAAATATTACCATGGTAACCCTTCTCCTTATTAAAATTATAAATTAAATAATTTAAGTATGCATTATTTTGAAGGCGCTTCGTTTTTTTTTTCGAGGTAAAATGTTCAAATTAGTAGATACCATTTCAACCGCATATATTTTTTGGTTCCCGTACCTGTAAAAAACAATATAAAGTATCGCCTTTATGAGCATAATTAATTGACTTACGAAATAAATACAACACAAGCCCATTTTTTTGTTGACATAATACATTGGGGCTTATTCATACTCGTTTTAGACCTGGGTCTAAGTTAAACATAGGTTTAGTTGAATTTTCGGACGTTGATTCTATTTTTTTAAGTTTTTCATTTCAAAATATTTGAAGCTGTTTTTGTAAAAATATAGAACCAACAATTTGAAATTAAAATCGGTCTGTATTCATTGAGCCAAAAACCAAAATTGTCTTAAACTGTAGTTTTGTTAAACCTGGGTCTATCTGAGACTATGAATATGCCCCATTATGTATACACACAAAACTAAAAAGCATTTTGTTTCTTCTTTTTAAAAATGCTGAATGAAAAAGACAAAGATAATTGGAAGAGTCGCATTCTCAAAGCAAGATTTAGCCGAGCTTTACAAGATTTTTTCGAGAGGCAATCGATAATACAAATGTCATCTCATAAGAAGAATGCAACTCGGATAATTAGATCACAAGTATTGCAAAGAAACATATGTTATTGTTATGAGTAGGCAAGAGCCTCCCTACTAGGCCATTTAACGCTTCTAACTGTCTTATAGAAATCTAGAAGTATTCTTCAATATTACTTTTAGATCCCTTAAATTAGTCTAGTAAAGCTCTTGGAGCATCTTACAAGAGGCAAAATGTTACTTGGGTAAGTTAGTTTAATAATATTAATGAATTAAATATATTGTTTTATGATTTTAAAGTAATTATTTTTATTATTAAAAAATGAAAAAAGTCTTATCATACACCTTGAACCGATTTTTTATTGGGACTCATTTATTTTCAAAATGACTAATTTTTTCAGCGTCCGGAACCCATTAAAAATTAAACTAGCGGTAACACTGTTCTTAAGTATAGATATGGGATAAAACAGAGTCTTATGGGAGTTTTTTTTTTTTAATTTCGAGAGTTTACCTCTTGAGAGTTTGTTAGTTGGGTTGTTATATAAATGTGATTATGTGTACATAAGTTAATAAGGCAATTAAGTATTTACATAATTGCATTCATAGTTCTGTGAAACAGTTTAAAATTAATTATTTTAGTTCACCTTTTAATAAAAAAACACCTTTAATGAAATAACTGTTCTTGAGCCTGCAGACATTTATTATATATAAAAAAAACAAGCAACTTAAAAACTTAAATCATTTTAGATACTCCAAAAATTTCTAAATGAGTAATTAAAATAATTACTTTTATATTTAAAGTCTAAGCGAGGGTCATCATGGAAGAAAAATCACCAAAATAACATATTTAGTTATGGCAAGTATAATGTCCATTAAGATGTCCTCTCGCAACAAGGATGTATCCAACTTGTACACCTATAAAGGTAGAAAAAAGACCCTACCTTGTTATTTATTAATTATTTTCCAGCATTAAATTAAGTTAAAATTCAATCAAAAGAAAAAACGAAAAACAGAGAAACAAAGAGAGTGATGTGTAAAATCTACCTATGTAATTCTAATTATATTTTAAATCGCTTTAGACAAGCAACATTATTTAACTTATGTCGCCATCGCTCGTGGCGTTTAAACTTTCACTGTGAAACTGGTGGTAAGCGAAGCAACGAACGCAAGAACGGGTATACTATTGTATTAAACAAATGTGGTTAAACCAAATTTGAATTGATTGATTTCATACGGTCGAGACAAGACAAACATTTTTTATACAGTTGGGGAAATCTTTAAAAAAAAAATAATTAAATTTAAAAAAATATTAAAAACCAATGGCAATACGGCCAATACAACATAAAGTTAAAATGATAAACTTAACAAAAAACCAATTCAAAATTTGAAATGTATTAAAGATATAAATAATTAAACTATAAAAATGTATATGCATATTGCTGTATTGATGTCTGCTTGCATTTCCCTACTTATTTTTGTGTATCTAAGCTTTTAAATAATAAAGAAAATGAATAAAGGAAACTCAATTTAATTCCTGTAAGCTTTAACAGCTTCACCGTTGATAAAGAAGTAAAAATAATAACGTATAGTAAGAAGGATAATCTAAAAGGATTCTCGCTGTTTGTTTGTTTTATTTTTTAATGAGGATGAGAAAATTGTGTGAAATAATAATAATCAGGACAGGAACAATGAAATAAAAAAAAATCAAAACAAACAAAAGACGCTAAAAAGAATAATTCGTTAGATGCTAAGGTGTTAAGATTTTATTTGATGTTTTTTTTTGTTTAAATAAATAAATTGTTTAAATAGGAAAATACAAAAAAAAAAGGTATTCTCGCTGGATTATTTTGTTAAATAAGAGCATTATTAAAGATTAAAACTTGAAAACATTTTTAAGTCTACAAGTAAATCCAAGCAAATGACGAGTGTATTTTTAAATAATTTTATTTAAACGATGAAGCTTGAAGTCTTTAAAAACATTTTATGGCCTCATTTTATTGTTGAGATATTTTTTGTTAATCTTTTACGACGACAAACAACATTATTTTGCAACCATAAGAAAAAAGGCTAGAGCCACAGATTTTCAATTTTTATTTGTTTGAATTGTGTCATCTCCATGAAAATTTTTGTTTTAAGTGAATTGGGTTCATTATTGGTATATTGGTTGAATGTAGATAACGTGCTTTTGCTGCATGATTCTTGTTGGCCTGCCTTATAACATGGTGATTCATATAATATGTGACAAAAAGCTAGAGCGTGTAGTTTGGGTCTAAAATAACATAAATTGGGGGGCACAACGGCTCGTGAAGAACCAGGGCCTAGTGACTAACAACTCGCAACCATTCCTGTGTGCACCTGTCGACAGGTATGGAAGGCACCTACAATTTTATGCCGAATCCGAACGGCTAGACGATAAGCACTTATTCGTGACAAGTGATACTCTTGGAGGATTTGCCCTGAAAATTTTTTTTTAGTTTTTAGGTGGACGAGGCTGGGAAGCGAACTCAAACCTTCAGCGTGACAGTCGAACGCACTAACCATTACGCTACGGGCTACTACGTGTAGTTTGGGTCGAGACAGTAAAAAATGTGTACCACCGTTCACCGTTTAAGGACGAACGGCAATTTTCTAAAAAAAAATGCATAAAAACAGAAATTCAATTAATTTATTTTTTAATATCTTGAAAAGAATGAGTCCTAAAACCATTCGGTTTTCAGTGTTTGACTAAAAATTGATAAGAGCATTGAATTTTGAAAGTAAGAAGAAAAAAATAATTAAAAATAGAGATTTCTGGCTTTGATAAAAGTATAAAAGGGCATTTGGAGTTTTACCGTTGGAGTGTTTTAATAATTTGTTTCTGTTTTAAGTATATTTTTTTTTCGAAAATTGCACCTGTTGACTAAACGATTTTTGTATTGACCCGCCACAACCTAACGCTCTATCTTTTTGGTACACCTTAAAGTCTAAGAAAGATAGGATCGGACCCGGAACAAATTAATTCATGAAATTTTATTGCTGGTATCGACGCAGAATTTTATCCTCAACAACATTTCCAAAGTCCTCCGAAATCCCCGCATTGGCTATTTGTATAGTCGCATTTTAAGAGGCGGAGAGGGGAGGGAGGCGGGAGTTTATCAAGCTGAAAACTTTGTTATAATACAATCTAATCATATGACACATGTTTTAAGGGTGCTTTTCAACGCTGATTCTAAAGAGGCCAAAACTAAAAAGATACATGTATCCTGTGGAAAGTTAATGTCATTTTTATGGAATGATCACTTTTTTAAAGTAGGGGAGAGTGGGGCAAGAGGGACCTCGGAGCAAAAAGAACCAAACCGATTTTTGGCGTGGTTCTTAGCTCCATCTTATATTCAATAATGAGAACTTATGAAAAACTTGCTTTGCCAACATGTCCCTTAGTTTTATTGAAAAACTGAAGTTAGTTGTGGTTTAAATGAAGAAAGTTTGAAAACGGGCCATCTGTTAAAATAACAACCACTTTACAAAACCGATCGAAGACGACAGGTTAAACGTTTCCAAAACTTAGTAAATACATTTTATATTGTTTGTGATCGTTTGTGTTCTTTAAAAATACTGGAAATAAAGGTTAATAAATAATATAAAAAAATAAAAATATTTCTTTAAAAAACTCCTTGTGGGGTAAATGGAATGGGGGGAAAAACGGACTACCAGCCCATTTTGCCCCACGCTGTACTGGTTCCAATTTCAAAGCAAAACAACATCTCCTAAGATAATTCTGTTTTGCTTCATGACCTTCACGAAGATCTACTTAGTTCTTATTTAACAAATTGACGAGTTTTTCTATTGTGAAAATTGTCTGCAGTGAGAAAATAGAAAACTGAATGTCATTTCAATGAATATACATAAAATAATTGTTTATTTTGTTCTTGTTATATTTTTTTTTTTTTGTTATTTTTGTTATAGGCATTTCTGAAACTGTCATGTCTAGGGCACTCAGATCTTTTATTAAATATGATTTTGAAGTTCCTATACTGCATTTTAAATGCAGTATTGCATACAAAGGCCCCAACCCCAATTTGCCAGACTTTCATATTTGCAGGGACATATCTCAAAACAAAAGGAATTTTTGTTATCGTTCACACCCAAAAATTGATGTGGGTTCTCGGTCTGTATTGTTTCGTTTTAAAGTTCCTTTTTATTTATTTATTTTTCTACGCTTCCTTTGTTTATTTATTCTTTGTATCCTTCCAAAAAGGAATTTAAGTTTTTAACACTTTGAATAAAATATGAGTGTTTTTAATACCGATAGTCTTTAATATAATAAATTTTTAAATGAAATCAGTGGTTCATTTCGCCCCTTTTTAGGTAAGGTTGTAATTTTGTGTATATCTCTATATATACTTATTTAACTATTCTCATTGCTTACTAAAGTAAGTAAGTAAGTAATATTCATTTATTGATAATTTTGGAAAGAATGTTAACATGATTTAAATGAATTTAAAGCTATGGCGTTGCCGTCAGCTCGATTGGCAATAAATATTTTTTAAATTTACAATTTCAGTTTTAAAAAATTAACATAAAATGAAATATATTATCGTTCAAATTCTGTTATTAAAAAGAATCTGTATTTGTAAGCACTTTTTAAAAAAAAATATAGATTTTTCCAGTTTTGGCCGTTGAGATATAATTACAGTTTCTTGCATCGTTAAAGTTTTTTCCCAAATATTTTTGTCTTTGTGTTGCATAAATTGGACAAACTCCAATAAGGTGGAAGCAGTCTTCTTTCGATTTAAAGTTGCACATAGAGCAAAACTGATCGAAACTTGCATTGTAAGGTGATCCATTAAGACCAAGGACTTCACATTGGGTTTTAAAAATTAACGAAATTTGCTTGTAGCTAAACGCGTCGCAAAAGTAATTATCATCCATCAGATTAAAGTTGAGTTGCGAATACAAAATTCTGCTCTCCGACTGCTTCGGTTCAAATACTAACAAAATCCGTTTGTGTATCTTCAAACTTTTGGATTGTACGATACAATCGAGACTTTAAAGAATTTCGATCACTTAGAATTGTGTCCATATCTTCTCCGTAAACATTGCCAAGATTTCGCCACCTCACCATCCACCAGTCACTGTTTCTAACTTCATAACGAAGCATTTTATTGGCAAGTCGTGTTTCAGGAAAGTTTAGCACTATCAAAATGTAATCGGCTTTCGTTTTAAGCGTGTTATTGTATAGTTTAGGCAAACCTGTTTCTAAATAAATAGCATAATTTGGTGTTTTCATCAGCAAGTTGAACAGTTTTTTAATGAAATTTTGGTGTTGTTTTTCCATTTCTTCGAATTCTTCAGTGCCCCATACTTCTGAAGCGTAACAGAAAGTCGATTTTACAACTGAATCGAAGATTTTATACTTTTTAGAAAGGCAAACGTGTTCGTTTGACAGGATATTCTTCCATTTAGAGTTTATTAGCTTTTGACATGTTTTAACTTTCTCTTCAAAGTGGGCCGTGAAATCCAATGTTGAATTCAGTTTTACTCCAAGGTATTTATAATCCCTCACTACATCAAGACGGTTTCCATGGAGGACCCAATGATAGTTCTGAGCTGAGTTGCCAGTATTATATGGTGAAAAATCATTATTTTCTATTTATCTGTCTTTATGATAAGTCCCCACTTTTCACAGAATGAAACAAGACGATTAATCATTAACTGCAGATTTTGTGGAGTTTCGGACGAAACCACCAGATCATCGGTGTATAAAAGTACATTTATAATTGCTAACTATGACGGAGTTCAAAGGTTAAAGTATTATTTAAAAAAATATTTGCTTCTCTTTTATGAATAGAAAACAAGTTAGGAGCGTCTAAATCTTAAGTGGTGCTTCTTGCCCCACTCTCCCCTACAACAAGATATATATTACCCAAAACCATTTTAAAATAATGTGATTTTAATGAAATTTGGTATAAATGTTTCATTTGGCATGTTTACCAATAATCAAAAGAGTCCCCAAACATATCTGTGCTTAAAGGGTGTTTTTTTGACGGAGAGATGCAAGTGAGTGATTATTACCATCCATGAACAAATTCTGACAATTATGAAATTTGCTCAAATATTAAATTTATATTGGCACTCAAGGATCAAAAGATTTCATACAAATATCTAAGGTCCAAGGGTGTTTTTTGGGGGTGTAATGTTTGACGTGATTAACGGGAAAAACAGTAATTTTTGATTCAAAATTAATCTAACTTTTTTAAGGGTGCTTTGGTTTTTCTTCTAATTGATTCGGCGTTAAAAAATACCTTTAAATCATATATCATATGTCATATTTACCATCTCGATTATACGAAAATACAATTTTTCGTAAGACCCAACATTTTGCTCCTCTAGGACAGGTCAAACATAAACTCTCTAAAAAAAACTCTTTGGAACAAGTTATTTTAATGGACTCTTTTGATACTTGGAAACCATGGCATATTTAATATTTTTAGCTAGTTTCATCATTGTCAAAACTCATTCATAGATGTTATGGTAATAATGACGCACTTATATCTCGCCCTCAAAAAACACCCTTTCGCCACAGATATTTTTGGGGACTTTAACTTAACTTTAACTTAATTAACAAACCACAATCCAAATTAATTAAATGCTGATTTGTTGATAGAAAAGTATGTTAATAGGTATCTACCTACCTTATTATTAACATGGAGTGCCACGGAAACTATTCTCCTGATTTATTCTGAAAGAAGGGAGACGATCCAACCCATCCCCTAGTTTTACTGCTAACGGCAGTATTACAATAAAGTGGCATCCTTCTTATTATTTAGTATCTTTAAACGTGTCTCCTTGGGTAAAAAATAATGATGTTACTATTCTTAAAAAAAAAATGCTAGATACCTAGGTATGTATATAAAAACTCAATAAGAATACCTCCAAGGCGCTGCCTTTGCCTTGTTTATATGGAGAGATAATAACAATTCTTAAGCCATTCTTCTTAGAGGATAAAGACTTTCTTCCTCCCTAGGGTTTCTTTTTTTCCACCATCATCACTGTATTTTTTATCCTCCTTCTACATTTAACGGTGAATGCTTGTAGGTGCGTGTAGTTGTAGTCTGTTTTTCTTATTTACTGCAATCCAGTCACTCATATATTTGTGTCCACTTATTTCTACCGCCCTCATGCTAAAATACTTACATTATAAACAATAAAAGCAAAACCCACCTCTCTTGTTCCAAACTCCCCCGGAGGCAAATTGTCAGCTGTATTTTGTATTTTTTCTACTGTAGTTATATCCTACTAAGGGCCTACCACAACGTCACTGTACAGCTCGCCATCATCGCTTTCAGTGCCCGGGTGATGCAGTGTTGTGTTGTGTTGTGCTGCCTTTATTTATAATTGTGTAGTCAGGTTGGCTGGCACATTCAACTTGTGCTTTTGAAATTTGGCCATAGTTGCTAAAGTGTATAGTGGCTTGGCACTTCGATGCGCCACAACTAACTTACAGCCACCACTAAAGCCAATCTAACCAACAAAATTAATATTGTTGAAACCACAAAAAAAATTTAGGTATATGCATGTTCCCAGGAGAAACACCGTTAGCAACATAGCTACGTATTTAAAAGCTTTTTGGCAGGGGGCAAAAATAAATAAGAAAATACCTACTTGTATACTTATCGTCCTTTCCCGAGAATGGAATTTAAAAAAAAACCCATGGACCCATCAACATCATGATCCTGATAAAGTATGAAGATAACAGTGTGGAGAGTAGTTGACAGCAACGAACAAATTATCCTTTTCACATGCCCATGCACTGCACAGTGCACATTGCACAAATGCACACACCACGCTCTATTCATCCTTGTGAATTTTATGAGCCCGCCTTATGTCTCAATTAGATAGCCACAACAATTTGCACCCTGTACTCTAGGTACGAGTATCCCTAAACTTTTTTATCTCTGATAAATATTGCTGCCACAATGTGCTGCTACTCTAGCTATTTCTGTCAAACTGTATATCAAGATACATAGTGGAAAATAGTATCCTGTGAGTGCGGTGGCAGGTGTTTTTCGCGTCTACACGATATTTATGGTATCCTCCTCATCCAAAAATGGAAAATGTTTGTCTTGGTGGATTTACGAAATTCTGAAGGTGGGTTAGGTACGCACAAGCGATTTTGAAATTTAGTTTTTTTATTATAATCAACGTTGAGTGTTTCTTTAAGGTTTTAAGGATTAATCAAGGAATTTCTTTTATAGCAGATATTTGCTGAAGAGACGGTGCGGCGGCGGGTTCGAAATGTATTTATAGATTGTTGGTGATTATTTTGTTGTTGATTGTGTTTTGGTGGTTGTTGATTGTAAATTGGTGATTGGTGATTTATAATAAGATATAATTGATTGGTGATTGTTTAAAATCGATTAATGATTGTTAATTGGCGGTTGTTAACTGGTGATTTTTATTGTTGATTATTATTGATTGGTGATTAATGATTCACGATTGGTAATATTTGATTGGTGGTTGAGTATTAATTGGTGATTCTTGATTTGGTTATTGTTTTTATATTGTTGTTTTTTAACGAAAGGTTATTGATTGGTGATTGTTGATAGTTGTTTAATAATTGGTGATTGTTGATTCGTAATAAGAGATTATTTTTTGGTGTGACTGTTGATATACGAACTATGATTGTTATAGTTAATTGTTAATTGGTGATTGTTAATTGTTCATTGTTTATTATTATTTATTTAGTGATTAATGATTCACAATCGGTAATTGTTGATTGGTGATTAATGTTTAATTGGTGATTCTTAGTTGGTGATTGTTGACTAGTGACTGTTGATTTTTAATGAAAGATTGCTTATAGGTGATTGTTGATTTTTGATTCGTAATAAGTGTTTATTGGCGGGTGTGATTTTGTATAGATGAATAATGATTGTTGGCAGGTGGTTCCTAATTTATTGGTGATCGGTGTTGTTTGATTATTGATTGGTGAACTGTGATCCACCATCGGTAATTGATGATTATTGATTTGTTATTGGGGATTATTTATTGGTAACAGTTGATTTGTAATCAAAAATTATGGATTGGTGATTTTCTGATTGTTGATGATGATTTTTGATTGTTGACAGGTGATAACTTATTGGCGGTAGATATGTAAATTATTGATTTTTTAATATTGAGTTATAATTCACGATTGGTGATTATTGATTGGTGATTATTTTGTATGTGGTTGGTGATTAATTGGAGATTGTTGATTTTGAATTAGTGATTAGTGATTTTTGATAGGTGATTAATGATAGGAGATTGTTGACTGGTGATTAATTATGTTAATTGATGATTTCATAATTGTTAATAATCAATTCTTGATTGTTAATTGGTGATTGGTATTTGGTGATCATTGATTGGTTATTAATGATTTGCGATTGGGATTTTTGATTGCCGATATTTGTTTGGTGAATGTGGACTGGAATGCAGGTAGGTATGTCAAATATTTTTTTCTTAATATATTTCGGTTGAAAATAAGACACTGATCAAGTTTTCGTCAGTCATCTTTACCGAGTCGCATCGGTTCAAATCGAATACGAACTGCAACAACAATAAGAAACTGCTTGTTATTTTAAATTTTTGTTTCCAATTAAATGTGAATTGGCCTTTAAAGAGAAGAGAATTCTATAAACCAATTTGTATAGCATCATTTTATTGAAAAGCTTTTTACTGTTTTTTGTATAAATTAAGTGAAAAAAATATAGTTCTTACTTATTATATTGGTTGTAGCTCACTCAAGTTGTGGTTATAATTAAACCTCAATATTAAAAAGTTACATTTTCAATACTGTTAACTCTATGGAATTTAAACAAATCTTACAGCCTCCTTAATCTCCTACCAAAACGCCAGCCCAATTCAACATTCACAAAATATCCCTCTAAATAAAAAAAATGAAATGTTGCTTCGCTTAAGAAAAAAAAGCTATAAGCAAGTTTGTAACGTTAACTTATATACTTTTTAGGCATTGAATATTCCACGTGACTGAATTATATCTCTTTTAATGCCCCCAATCAGTAAGAAAACACGTTTCAATACTTCTCTGTTTTACTTCCCTCGAATCAAATTGGTGTCTCACAAAAAAAAATCGAAAGTAAACGAGACTTTTGTAGGTATTTACATAGGTAGATACCTATAGTACCTACCTACAAGTCCTTGTCATAAAATCACGATATTATCAGACACAATACAATATTGCGTGTCCTTACGAAAGAAAAGATATTCCAACATTGCTTAACTCGAATAGCAGCATAAAATATTTAAACACAAATATTTTAAAATCATTCAACGTCAATTTAGTAAAAAAAAACGAAATTGATGGAAAGAGATTGAAGGCTTCATACAAGATTGCGGGTGGGGTTGGGTTGGAAAAAAAGAGATGATGTAAATACAAACAAACACATTTCGATTGGAGAATCTTTGTACAAAAAAAAAATACAAATAAAAATTGAACCCACTTAGAACAGAGGAACTTCTTTTGGTCTTTAAAAACTCTAACCCCCAGTTTCACAGTGGGAGTTTAAACTTAAGATCAGCTGAACCTTAAACTGAGTTTAAATTTTTGGTTTAACTCTTCCGGTTTCACAGTCGAATTTCGTTTAGCTAGATTTTATGAAAAAAAATTGGCAGCATTGTATGTTTTTACTTCGCCAAGTGACGTATTGCAAACTTTTCTTGTCTATTCTTTTTATTAATGAAGCAAAAAATACGCGAAACAACAATTATTTTGGGTTGTTGATAATCTGTCGACTTTTTTTTAAAGTGAAATGAAGTGAAATGAATTTAAAAAAAAATTGGAAAATAAGCCAATAATTGTGCAAAAAAAAAGAGAAATACCAACTCAGCAGACAAAGATTTGCTGATGGAATTGGTTATGAAAAATAAGTTAATAAATTCCCTAATGTATTATGTATAGTGGTCCCAAACGTTGAACTTAGGTTTAAACGGAACAATGCTGTCGTTTAACTCAAACTACAAACTCAGTTCAAGGTTTATACGAAGCTGTGAAACTGAATAAATTGTTAAACTGAAGTTTAAACCAAAAGTAGAGTTTAAACTTCCACTGTGAAACTGGGGGTAAGGCCTACCTATTTCTGAGAAATTTTCTGTTCAATTTCTTTTTTTCTTGCAAATTCAAAAGCAGTTTCTTTACTTTCATTTACTCACGAATCTCTTTTTGTTTGAAGGCAAGTGTGAACACCCAAACAAAAAAAGAGCTTGGAAAGAGGAAATACAAAATTTACATAAAATTCAGCAACTTTTTTTTTGTTGCTTCTGAAAGGTACACCTAACAACAGGGAAAACAAACATAAAAATGTATCTACAAGTATCTACCCAAACTCATACCCACATTAATAAAAGTGAAACAAAAAGAAAAAAAAAACAAATTAACTTGTGCTCCTCGGAAGATAATAAGCGAGGAAATTGGGCATTTTTAATATTCATTGAAAGCTTAACGACAGGCTTTTTGTACATGAACCTGCAAACGTTGTATTTACGTACATGTACAGACATATGTGTATGCAGGATGTACCTAGGTCACAAATCATCTGATGTACTTTAAGATTGATGATACACAGAGGCAACAATTTCTACTTTTATAAATTTGAGGAAAAAATCATTTTTTTTTTCTTAGCTCTTCTAGAACGTGCAGTGCACATACAACGATCTTGGGCTTATCAAGTTTTCTCAAAAACTAATTAAACTATTTTCATTAAACTTCGTACATGTAGTCTTAAGAATAGTTTAAATAATATTGCATAACAGGTTTTTGCCAAAAAAAAAAAATTGAATAACGAGTCATTCCATATCAAAACGTCTAATCATAAAGCCATAGCTTTTTTGATTTTTTTTTAAACTAAGTGGGAACCATCTTTAGGTTCCGAAAGATGTTAATCCAGCTGGATTTAATTTTCGCATTCACCGTTCCCCCTCTACCACCCTTGAAAAATTTAAAAATCATCATTTTAATGGTTTCTTATTTTAAATTTAGAAATTATATTTTTAAAGATATCAATACGTTTGAGGTGTAATTTCAAAGATAAAAATCGTTTGTTTTTGAAAAAAATATTTTAATTTACAAAAACACAACCAAACAGTATCAACCACGGTGCTGAAAAAACGTGTTTTTTACTGTTTTTTCTTGGTTCTCAACTGCCTCCCGTTTGTCGACTGTTATATAAAACACGCTAATATTTTTCAAATACTAAGAACACATATTTTCAAAGACATAAATAAAAATTGACTCATTTTTTTCACCCTTTATATAAAATATCACTGCTTTAAAAATCCATATTTTGAAAAAATGCATTTTTTAGGCCTTAAGGTTAGGTTAGGCTAAAAGGGGTGATAAAGCGGCAAGCCGAATCATCTCACTCGGATCTCAGTGGATCCATTGTGCTCCCCGGGAGTTGACTTGGGTAGGAGAAAAGATGGGTGAGGATAGGACATGGTGGGTATCAGGTAGGGCTTATTGTGGAAGGAGCCTCCCTGAACCATCCTGAAATCTGAATAAATTTCATGATGTTTGCAGGTGGCAAAATAGAGACGCTATCTAAGTCGTCCAAGAAGTATTCTCCGAAAGTTGCTCCTCTGTTTCTAGCTAGACTGGGGCATTCGCAAAGGAAGTGGTATGAGCCCTCCACCGCCTCCTCGTCTTGACACCCTCTACATAGGTCAGATGAGCTGATGCCCATTCTGCTCAAGTGGGTTCCATGGAGTTGTGACCCGAGAGTATACCAACTAAAAGGGATAATTGGGGCGTGCTTAGCTTTAGTAAATAGTCTGTCTTGTTCTTAGAGAGCAACGGCCACAAAGTCCTTGAAACTCGACAGGACTCCAATGTTGACCACCGGTCGTTAGTAGCTTTTAAGAAACTATGGTGAATTCTACATTTTTCTTGTTCAAGAGGCATAAGTACCCAGGGTATGACTTGGCTCGTTTCATGTGTTGCCCCGTTTTTGGCCAGTTCGTCTGCCCTTTCATTACCAAAAATTTCGCGATGTCCTGGGACCCAACGAAGGGTAACTGTGTTTGCTGCGCCCAACGATTTTAGTTCGCTGCGACAGCAATCAATCAGTTTGGATTTAGTGACGATTGATGAATATGGCTTTGATTGCAGCCTGACTATCTATGAATAAATCAATGTTCTTTCCCGTCAATTCAAGCGTGGAGAGATGCTTTGCAGCTTCACAAATTGCAAGGACCTCTGCTTGAAAGACGCTACAGAAGTTCGGTAGTTTTATCGATTTGTTTATGGGTGGGTTTTCTGAAAAGATGCCAGACCCTACCCCCTCGTCTGATTTGGACCCGTCAGTGAATACTGACCCGGTTTTCCTTCCAGAGTTCTCTTGATGGAAAGTCTGTAAGTACAACTGGGTTGAAATCAATATGCGGTAAAACGTAATCCGTTTGAATATTAATATCAGTGAAATTAATTATCGTCTTGTGACCATAGTGGCCCCCTTTCCAATAATTGCACTCTTTTAATCGAAGAGCGCTTTTGGCCGCCAGCTCTTTTGTAAAAAGATCAAGTGGGGCAAGCGAAAGGAAAGCTTCTAGGGCTGCAGTTGGTGTGGTTCTCATGGCACTTGTTGTACCTATACACGCGAGTCTTTGGACTTTTGTCATGGTCTTGAGATTGGTGACTTTGTCGAGTGCTGGCCACCAAACCAAACATGCATATGTTAATATTGGCCGTATGATGGCTGTATACATCCAATTAATGGTTTTAGGGCTAGGCCCCCATCTCCTATAAAAAATCCTACTGCAAGTGTAGAATGCTATCGACGCTTTTTCTCACGTTCTTTAATGTTTTCTTTCCAGTTTAGTTTACGATCAATTATCAGTCCAAGATATTTTGCCGTACCCGTAATTTGGAGCGGTGTCCCATTTATAGTGGGAGGGTTAATAGTTGGAATATTATGTTTTCTCGTAAGGAAAACTAGTTCAGTTTTAAGAGGGTTGACATTAAGTCCACAGCTATTGGCCCAATTACTGAGCTTGTCAAGGGCGGTTCGCAAGAGATCACGAAGTGATTTTTTAGGCCTTAATATCACTATGTTTGGCAAAAAATATCAAAATGAAATTTATAGCATTACTAAGCTTGTAGTCTTAGCTTTAATTTCTAAAAGTTTTGTTTTGTTATTTTTATCCAAAGTGTGAGCGCACTGGTTTAAAGAAAGCACTAATTTTCAAATAATAACAAAAGTGATACTAGAATTTCAGAACCGTTATAAGCAATACTCTGAATTTATTTATTGTTTTTGAGATTTAATTTTAATGCCCTTTTTATGTTCAATCGAATGAGCTATCATTTATTAAAATCGGTTAAAAATTGTAGAAGCTATAATTATTTTTACTCGGAAAGAAATTATTCCTTAATGGGACAAAATAGTGAAATTATAAAACTATTTTAATTTGCGATGAATTTTTTAATTTTATTTTCATATACATTTATCTTATATATTTTACTTTATAAAAAAACCAACGACAACTTGAACAAAAATGTTTTATTTAAATTTTATTTTTAACCTGTTTTATTGGATGCAAACGGTTATAACTTTCTATCTGAGCACCGCCTTAGCAAGTTTTATACCTTTTAAGACAGCAGAAAAACGGAAAATTTTTGGAAGATAAAACCTGTATTGTGTCATATGAATTTAATTCATGGAGCTCTTAAGAAGATTGAGGTCAAAAATTAAGTTTGGTCAAAGTTCAAGTTTATCTTTTAGTCAGTAGGCAAATGGTGATGTAAATGAACATTTTTTTATTCAGTAAAATAAGTCAAACTATTAGCCAAAGTTTAAGTGTAGTCAATTATGGACAGGGTGATCAAGAAACTGGTTCAAAGTAAAGTTTTTTTTAAATTTCGAACAATAGCCGTTTCTCGAAATTCGTTATGACTTGGTATGAACAAGTTACCAAATTCTGAAAGGTCATGAGCTGGCCTATCATTATAACAGTCGGCAAACGGTAGGCAGTTAAAAACCAAGAAAAAAACAGTAAAAAACACGTTTTTTCAGCACCGTGGTTGATACTGTTTGGTTGTGTTTTGGTAAATTAAAATATTTTTTTCAAAAACGAATGTTTTTGATCTTTAAAATGACACCTCAAACGTATTGATATCTTTAAAAATATAATTTTTAAAAATAAAATAAAAAGACATTAAATTTATGATTTTTAAACGGGGAACGGTGAATGCGAAATTTAAATCCAGCTGGATTTACATCTTTCATAACCTAAAGATGATTCCCACAAAGCTTACAAAAAATTAAAAATGCGATGGCTTTTCGATTAGACGTTTTCATATGGAATTACTCTAACGGGAATAAAGTTTTGGGCTTTTAGTTAAAATATATAGGTTAAAAATTTTAAACAATTAAAATCGGTTATAAATCACTTTTAAAAGTGGAGCTGACTATAAAAAACACTCTTCTAACTTTAAAAGCAGCAAATCGCTTGTTTAACTTCTTAAGGTATATACTTTTAACACTAGAAATCAAAATGTAAAATAACAAAACAATAAAAATTATTACGGAAGTTTTTTTAAGTTGTGAATATTTAGAGCTGTGTAAAAAAGGAAAAAAATATTTATTAATTTAGGTTTTTAAAGAGCTTGGCGGTGTTGAATTTTTTACGGCGAAGACAAGAGCATAAACATTAAACATTGATAACACAGACACACCAACCTATACAAACATGTAGGTTCCTTCAAAGATTTATCAGCATTGTACATGGGATCAGGAATAAAATGCGAGTAGACTTCTTTTCTACTAAATAAAGAACAATAGCATTTAAACAAAAAACAATCCTAATCTATATAGGAACACGACATACATTTGTTCTGTTGTTTGTTTACTTTAACATTTTTTGTTGTTGTACAGCTTTGTTTCTTCTCTTCATCTGTGAAGTTTGTGGCTGCTCAACCTTAATTTGCTTACTTTACGTTGCGGAGTCCACTTTAGTTAGAAGAGTTGTTTAACGTGTTTAAAATTATGAAATGGTTAGACGAGGGTTAGCAACTAAATGACTACGTCAGAGCCAGTTTTATTCCTTTAACGAGCAATTTTTAAAATTTTGCGCCGTTCTAAATTTCTGTGAATAATGTTTTGTTTTTTTTTTTAGTAATTTATTATAGAAAAGAATATATAATTGACATAAATATAAATAATTAATAAATATTAAAATTGTGCCACATGCGCAACGCTGAGATCATTGATTAGCTAAGTGGTGGGAGATAGAGTAAAAGTAAAAATTGTTATTGATAGACTAATATATTTTATATTGCAATAAGTTTGGATTTTTTGATAATCTATATTATTGTAGCAGATAAAAGGGAAAATGTCCTTTTATGTCTATTTTCTAATTTCGTTTATTAGAATGCCAGAATTTTGAAATTTTGTTGGAAATTCTAAGAATCTTACAAGTTTAAGTTTTTCGGTTAGTTAAGCTCTGTGTGAACCGAGCTTAACGCCCGAAGATGGAGAGCACTCCGAAACGCGTCACATAGTAGATATATATAATATCAATTATTTATTTTAAGTTGTGAAAAATAAAGTTTTCAGTTTTAAATCAAATTTTTTTAAATTTTTCATTTATAATCAAATGTCACAACTTGGAGACAAAACCAACATGAATGGTACTTTAGTACTTGATCACCTACCCCCGTATTTATAAAAAAAAAATAGTTATTTCAGCTCCCGTGGTTTAGGAAAACTAAAGCATGGAATAAGAAATGTCCGGACTCAAATGGAGCACTAAGCAAGTGCCTTTAGTTTGAGTCCCGAAAATTCTTATTCCGTGGTGTAGTTTTCCTAAACACGGGAGCTGAAATAACTATTTTTTCTTTATAAATAAGGGGGCTAATCTTTAATATTTAAAAAATTGAAATTCGATTATCTCAAGATCAATAAAATGTTACTTTATGACTTTTGGCAATAAACCGACGATAAACAAATTTTTGATTTTGCAGAGATTTTGAGTGTAAGAACTTTTGGAAATAGTCGGAAAACCTACTCTCATAAACTGATTTATATCTTTTAAGTGTTCGCCTCTTTTACTTTAAATTTTCACCATCATATATATTATTTCTGTTGTCAAACTCCTTTTTTATCACTTATAAAATAGTCAAATCCACTAAAATAGGTATCACAAACTCATGACATTGCACAAAAACTTTATGTTATACCACACTATTTTCTATAAATTTCGGAAATTTCAAATAATTAAATAAATGAAAAATTTGACATAAAGAATACCTCACTACTTATTGAATGAGTGAAAGAGAAAAATATGTATTACTTCTGTAATTTAAAATTCTGTTTTTTTTCCGCTGCACCTTGAGTGAGTGGGGGAGAAACATTAGCTACACCATGCATGAATGAAAGAAACATATTTATTACTTTTGTAATGTATAATCCTCTTTTTTCGCTTGCACATTGAGTGAGTGGTGGAGAAACATATTTGTTACCTACTTCTGTTGTTTGTAATCTTTTTTCTCATTTTAAAAAGCCGAATGCATTTATTAGGTATCACTAGATTGCATGAATGAAAGAAACATATTTATTTATTCTTTAATTTAAAATCTTAGAAGAAGAAATAGAGGAACGGGCATATTGAGGAAAAAGTAAGGCTTTTTTCAAAATAGTGTGAGTTACACAAACAAAAATGCATACACACAGGGTCGGAATGCAGTAAGCTAAATGCTGGGGCCCCCAAAAGAATTTTTATCTGTGTTTTTGAGAGATGTATTTTTCAGACTTAAGTTTAATAGTAAAAAAGCTTATTAAACTAAATAAAAAAGTGAAAAGAACATTATATGTATCTATTAAAGAAAATGATAAACAAGAAATTAAAAAAAATTGCATTCTTACATCAAATATTGTTTACAAAGAGGTTTTTTACAACTAATATGTTCTTATCAGTAATAAAAAGAATCGATTTTTTTTGTTGAAACATTCTATTTGAAAAGGAGAATGGGCAAATTTGTATGGAAATTGGGTGCGAGCGGCCAAGAATTATTTTATTATTTTCGGATGTGGTTTGGTCCTACAAGTACGGTGTAGAAGTTTTTTCGTTGTGGTAAACTTCAAACTGGTATAAAATGCATTTTTGTGTTTAACACTTTAATAGAGTTTTAGCTAAAGACATGAGTTTCGGAGATATGTGTTAGACAAAGCACATACATCATTAAATATTAGTACAATTTGCATACTTTGTATATCTAGGTGTATTAAAAACATGTTTTTTTAAGTATAGTGCCTACTCATACTCTATAATCGGACTTAATTCCGCTGCTGGTAATCAAATATCATCGGTTTGGTTTCTTGAGCAGCCTAAATACCAAACCACGCACATAATATGCGCGCATCATCCGAATTTGCGCCTTCCACTCAGACAGTAACAGTAATAGTGTGCAATAGCTGCTCTCACATTTCTTTTGTCGGCCAATCCAAATGACGAATAATAATTCCTAGAAAATAGAGCTTAACATGTCTAGGCTGCATTCGGATCCGCAGCAACCAAATGTCTTTCTCTTGGATATACTGCGTAAGACGTCTTACTCCTTGTTCTAACATGTGACTTAAAGCTCTTTTCAAATAGTCTAGCAGAACTTTCTTAGGTTCCGTAGCCATTGAGAACCGTTCTGACCTGCGCCATCAACCAAAAAAGCATGTTTTAGCCTTACATTCGTGTAAAGAGGGCAATCTTAGATATGTCATTTGATACTCCATTCTTATAGAAACCCCTAGTAAACTAGACCAAATTGCAATAAGAAAAGTGCATTTTCTCACCGAAACAGCCTAAATAAGCATGTCCTACCTCCGCCACCGGTTTTCTTAACGATTTGACTAAAAGTATCGGTTGGTTTCCTCTTTTTAAAAACCTGCGATGAAATAAGTTATCTCTTATTGTTGCCTGCTGAACTCGTATATGGGGCCAGTAAAATAACAGCGGGCTATCTTGACCTGGTACGTATTGTGTCACTCGACATTTTGAAATAAGGATAACGCATAAGATAGTTTTTGAAAATGCCTTCTCCCCAAAATATGCACTTGAAAAATGCATTTGCAAATGTCTTCATATCTCTTTTCCTTAATGCACTGCAACGAAATGCCCATACTGAAAGTTACTCCCTTTTAGCAGACCTTTCATTTGACACTAATTTCATTCGTGGCCGCTCGCACCCAAAAATGCCCATTCTCCTTTAAAGCCTTATTGAGTGTGCGAAATTTTCGCACGGGTCTTCTGGTTATTATTTAATTTTCAAGCTTACCACCCCAAGCCATCGATTATTTTTATATAGAACACATAGCTGAGTCTTACGCCTATAAACTTAATATCCCTATACAAATCGAGATTTTTAGATCATCAAAGAAGTTTCACTTCTGCCACGAGTCGCGCTCTTTTTTTTAACTTCTTTCTTTTTTTTTTTTTTGTTTAAATAAAAAAAAAATCAAATTTAAATTTAAAATTAAAATTGTTTTTAATATTCTCCCGCTAACGATATACAAATATTATGGAACCATTAATATACACCGTCAATGTCTAACTATACTAATTAAACCACCTAAAACCAAAGCAACAAACCTGCAAAATTTGAAAAGGGTTTTCCTTTAATTGGATTCTCTGTTTCCCAATTTTTTTTTTTTTTTTTTTGTAACTTTTGTTTGCCTAATGTGAACTGTGGAATTTCGCTTCATTTTAATTTTCTAATCATTGTCCCGAGTTAAATAATAGACCTCTGCAGCAAATTGAAATTGCATTTTGTAAATTAAGCATTACTTGCACTTATTAGGAAAATAATACCTAAATTATTTTCGTATAAATCATTCAGGTAACTGAGTTTTTAGTTATAGCACCATAGCTACTGTTTGATAGAAAATGATGTTTTTACTGTTTCAGTAATAAATAGACACAAAAGCTATTATGTAAAATTTATCTATGACGGAAATGAAAATAATAATTTTATGCAGAATAATAGGAAATTATTGAACATTTTCCATGGTATTTCAAACAACACCTTAAATCAGAGGTAAAAATTATGTTTTAAAACTATAGGTATCTGTACATTCATAAAAGTATTAAATAACCCATCGTGTATAATGACTACTGCGTTGCATTATAATGCCGAAGGGCTGGACCCGGAAATTTAGCCAGATTATTTTTGAAAAAAAAAAAAACACTGGAAAATTCTTCATGCTTAATTCTGAATTTTTTTTCCTAGGAAATAAGCTCAAACTTTTCTGATGAAATTTCTGATTTGCCTGAAAATCAGTAATTTAACCTTTTCTTTTCCAAAATAATACGCCCCCCTTTTATTGATTTTGCTCAGATCTCACAAGAATATTTGGATGGATTCAACGATATTCGTCAATTGATATAATAAATTCAATGCCAATTTGGAATACAAAAACTCCACACCTATTTATGGATGTTTGTACATGTGTATCTGTAAAAAAAGGTGAAACCCTCTGTCTGTATATTTAATTTCCATATAAGACATAACCTTTAAATATTTTATTAGTCGTTGTAGGTATCTATAAATGTAAATATATGCTATAACATAAACGAATGAATAATATTCATGTGTCGACGGTCATCCCATACCTATGGTCCTTTTTTTTGTAAATAAAATAAAAGTACCTTCTCGTAGTTATGGAGATTGGTAGGATAGGCTACACAACATATAACACTAAAATCCCCATATTGATAACCAGAAAAGGAGAGAAACCCCATCAGTTTTTTTGTTTCTTATTCCATACCTAACCAAACAACAGCACTCATATAATATAGAATAAATATCAAAGTTTATAAAAAGGTATAACCTTCGATTTTTGGTTCAAGGCAGCCAAAGGGGTAAGTCTTTATTTAATCCCAACAATTTTTTCCATAAAAAGAAAATACCAATCTCACAATGAATGAGGAAACTTTCGAAAAATTTTAGAATCATGAGTTTACATAATATGTATAATATATCCCTGTGTCCAATCCTTTGTTTATCAATTGTGTTGTTTTTGTTTATAAACGACTAGCTGACCCGGCAAACTTCGTTCCGACTAAATTTCGTTAATGTAATTAAATTGATAATTCAGAGCATGCTAATAATTCCAAAGCTCATTGATAGAAGATGAGTGAAATAGCTAACGAAGTGGTGCTGAATGCTTTTGGAGAATAGAGTGTCGCGTTCAGCTTGGAGAGACCTTGATGTTGTAAGGCAGAGAGTTGAATCTGGAGATGTTTAAATCGTTCTAGATGACTGTTGTAGAATATTGGAAGAGATTCCAGAGATACGTGAAGATTCTTGGGTTTAGCAATTGAGGAAATGTTCCCAAAGCTTATTTAGGACGATTTTAACATGCTGATCATCATATGATTTCCTCCAATTGTAATGAGATTGTTCCTCAGTATACAGCCATTTTGGACTAAGAGAATGCCGGATCAGTGATTTCAATTTGAAGAGTATTTGTTTGGCATCCAGCAGTTAGTTGAATATTAGAAAGGGTTCCGAATATCCCTCGATTTTATCTAAATGTTTATGGCATCAATATTGAATTCCCATATTTCTCACAAGTTTCATTGTATGTGGCGTGCTCACGTGTCGGCAAACCTACCACTTTGTACGTGTACGTGCCCGAGAATAAAACAAAAAAAAAAGTTGTGTAATTTAAACCACTTCAGTAACAAAAAAAAGCGAAAGGTTGGCCGACACGCCACATCATTTTGGTTTGAAAACACATCAGAATTGTTAATTTAATTATTTTTTTAGTTATTTTGTAATCGTCATAGAGACCAATATTTTGCAATGACAGCATCCAAACTTAATTTTGACAACGAAAAATACATGCAATTTGAATGCAAAACATTCTTGATGAGCTCTTACTGTGTTGTTGTAAAGTGTAAAAAATTCGGTGGAAATTCAATCCGGCTGGCGACTTAGTCCACTCGAATCACCCATCGCCATTGCCTAGAGAACTCTGCAACAAACTGATCATTTCGTAAAGCAACTCGCATGTTTGTTTTCAATTGCAATTTTTACGTCATGCCGCTGTGCCTTCAGTCAAGCGTTCAATTCATCTGCTGAAGTTGATCTTGGAATGACACGTAGCGTTTGACGGAAATCGCCTGACAGCTAAATCATTGCACCACCGAAACGTGTCGTTTATCGATTAGTAAACCTTTCAACGTACAATTCAGGGCTTCCAATGCACGTTTGTGAGCCATTGTGCATTCGTTCCGGATGACAATCTTACAGTGCTGCAATAGTTTCGCCATCGCAGAGTTCTTTAAAGTGTTGCATGTAGGTTCTTCATTCATTTGCAGGCAATTGCAATGCAGAATGAGCGTTCGGCCGCCATTCAATTATCTGGCCGCTATTCCAAATACATACTTTGAACACAATGAAAATTAAAAAAGAAAAATATTATTACATTATTTTATCTGACCGAACGCAATAGCAAGTCCAATTCAAATTTAAATGACGAAATGAACAGGACACCTAATATTCCTTTCTAACGCCAACACGAACCTATTAATCCCAAAATGTAAAATCAGAATCTTCCCGTTCCAGTTTTTCTGGAAATTTTCCGAGATTTTCCACCAGTATCCTATGTCTTTCCTTGGGCCAATACAATGATATACTGTATATATATACAGTATAAGCAATATAATAATTTTGTGTGGGTTATGATTAAATGGATTTAGATGTAAAAGTATTTTTTTTTTTTTTAATTGTGACTGAAAAATCAAAATTGCAGATTATACCATTTGCGATGCGGATTTTACAAGTTGCTGAAACCCGGGCTAGACCTTTCCAAAAACTTGGTAGGGCTGGCCACGAGACGAGACTGCCTTTGAAGCATCCGAGACGAGAATGAGACTGCCAAAAGTCTCGCCAATGTGACCAGCCCTAAAACTTGTGACGAATTCAAAAAGGCAAAAGTGAAAAAGGCCTGGCTTCCGTGGCAAACAAAATTGAAATTTTGTTGACAAGGCCTTTAGCATCCGAAGTTAGCTTTATGAATTTATATTTTAAAAAAAATTACGTATACGCCGCAGTTACCATTTTTGTTTTTATTCTAATTTGCCGTTTGTTGATATGTAGGTACTATAACATATATAATTGTGGACCAAGAGTTAATTTTTTATAATGTTCTATGCCATCTCTTGAAACTAAGTTCTTTTGGTCCTAAAAACACTACAAGCATTTTTTTCATATTATAATATTAAGAAGTCGCAAGTGTCAATTTTATATAGAAGAAAAGTTTATTATATCAAATTATATATTTTTAAAAACTATAAATAAAGGTGTTTCAATAATAGTACAAGAGCCGATAGCAAATTTTGGGAGTGGATGTATTACCAAAATCAGAGTATGGGGGCTTAAAGGGGAAATCAAAAGTCTGGCATGTTTTTGTCTCGGCCTTTGGCGGGGGCGGGGTATTGAAAACAGAGATTTTCTAAATTTCTTTTCAAGTGTTTTATCACTTCAATCATTTTTTTAAAAACACATGATGATGCTCTGTCATTTTCCCTAAGTACAAAGACCTTAATCTTGGTGATCCGATTAATAGAACTCAAGATATAAGCATTTAAAGCAAACCTTAATCGTGTTTACTTGGAGACTTTGTTTTGTTGATTTTATGCGTTTCATAAATCTCCAAGAAAAAAGGATGAGGTTCAATTAAAAACCTTATATCTTGAGTTCTATTGGTTGGATCACAAAGATTAAGGTCTTTGGACTTAGGGAAAATGACAGAGTATGATAATGTATCTTTTTTTTTTTAAATAATTGAAAGAATAATACCCCCGATCAGAAATTTGTATAATCTCTATTTTCAACATCCCGCCCCCCCTTAAGGTTGAGAAAAAAACCTGACAGACTTTTGATTTCGATATCACAAAATATACCCCTTTAAACTCTCATACTCAGATTTTGGTTATACATCCACTCCCAAAATTTTCTGTCGGCTCTTAGACTATAATGTTTTTGGCGCCAAAATCATCTTTAGGAAAAAAGGAACATATGCGCATATTTATTTCAGCTATCAACATAAAAAATAATATTGTTTTAAAAACCTCAAATTGAAACATATGAAACTTCTCGTCAAAGACGATTTTATTATTTATAATTCACTAAACATTGTCTTAAAAAAATAACGAAATAGCGTAGTTTAAAATATTTACTAAAAGTTAACAAGAAATAAATACAATTTTAATCGTTCTCAGTCTCAGGTAGCATGCATGATATCTCCAACAAATTGCTATCTCCAATATTCGACAAATCAAATTACCTAGTTCTTGCACTTAGGCGACGATAATATTTTTATTTTATTATTTTTTTTGGAACTAAACGCGGTTTTTAAAGAAGAACGATATTCATTTTCAATTTTTGTACAGTTTATATTGGGTTGGGGTTAAAATTCTGCCGAGGTCAAAATTCTGGTTTCAAAATTCTGCTTTTCAAAAATGCATGCCTCTATAAAAATAAAATCAATTGACAGGTACTAAATTAGTTATATTATATTCTCTATGTAATAGTACAAGAGAGAGGGAGTGGATGTATAACCAAAATCTGAGTATGAGGGTTTATAGGTGCATATTTTGTGATATCGAAATCAAAAGTCTGGCAGGTCTTTATTTGAGCCTCTGGCGAGGGTGGGGGGTTGAAAATAGAGATTTTCTAAAATTCTTATTGGGGCTATTATCACTTCCATCAATTTTTTGAAAATTCATTATGATCCTCTGTCATTTTCGTTAAGTCAAAACACCTTAATCTTGGTGATATGACCAGTAGAACTCAAGATACAAGCTTTTTAAACGAACTTTAGTCGACTTTTTTTGGAGAATTTGTTTTGTTGATTTTTTGCGTTTCATAAATCTCCAAGAAAAAAACGATAAGACTCGCTTAAAAAGCATATATCTTGAGTTATATCAGTCATATCACCGAGATTAAGGTGTTTGGACTTAGGGAAAATGACAGAGCATCATATAGTGTTTTAAAAAAATTTATTGTAGTGATAATACCCCTGATAAGAATTTTAGAAAAGCTCTATTTTCAATCCCCCAGCCCTACCAAAGGCTGAACAAAAAACCTGCCGGACTTTTAATTTCGATATCACAAAATATGCACCTATAAACCCTCATACTCAGATTTTGGTTATATACCACTCCCAAAATTTGCTGTCGGCTCTTTGACTATAACAAATAACCAATAAATACAGACGACAAAAAAGCTCTGTTTGTAATGGGTGTAGCAAAAAATAAATAATTAGCAATCTCCAGCTATGAAAAAAATGTTTGTTTCCAGAACTATTAAAGCCTTTGTGACCCAATTATTCATACCGACTACCCAGCCAATTATTATTAGTTCTTTCTCATTTCCGGTTGTCTGATGTTTCGTATTTTGTCCTTTTTCTGTCATGTTAAAGACTTTCTAATTGCTTATAGTCCAGTCAAATCGTCTTCTGGAGTGCCAGTTTCAGGAACAAATTATAGAAGTTTTTTTCTCACTTTTTTCGGTTTATGGCCAAAAAGTCAACAAAATATACACTCTTTGGTTAAAATTAGCTTCCACACTTTAAGCCTAGTACTCACTTCAAGTGAAAATGAAATTTCCATATAAAAGTGACAAATATTTCACAGTGATGAAATTTATAACGAGAGCTGAGTACCCAAATGTGAGAGTGAAATATGAAGCGGTTCAAAATTAATTTCATTTCATTATTTTCATTTCCTAACGTTCGACCACTGGGAAGAAATAATATAGTTGTGGAAAAGTGTGACACTTGTCAATAAATTAAAAAAAAGTTTTTATAATTGAATAAAAAAGCCTAAAGAATAATTTTGGATCTAACATTTGTTTATTTTTCAGTATTTAGTGTTACTGACAAGCCCAAAACTAAACTATTGAATTAAAATAGTCTTCTCAAGCTTTTTTTCAGGGCTACTGCCTCTTGCGAGGAATTGACAAATCCTCCAAGAGTATCACTTGTCACGAATAAGTGCTTCTCGTCTAGCCGTTCGGATTCGGCATAAAATTGTAGGTCCCTTCCATTCCTGTCGAAAGGCGCACACAGGAATGGTTGCGAGTTGTTAGTCACTAGGCCCTGGTTCTTCATGAGCCGTGGTGCCACCCGATTTATTTTTCAATCAAATTATTTTTTTCATTCAAAGTGAGATTGCAAACTGAGGACTAAAAATTCACGTGGAGAGTTAATTATGATTTCATATTATTATTCACGTGAACACTGGCACCGAGGAAAAAAATGAAAAAACATGTTTAAATTGCTTTTTTTTCATTTAATATGAATATATATTTTTTAACTTCTTAAACAGAATCCTTAAACACTAAAAAATATAAATACTTAACTTTCCTCATCTGATTAGGATAAATGTTCATCACAAACGAAATGTTTTTTTATTTCAGCATCATATTTCTTTTCTTTACGTTTAATTTGTCTCTGAGAAGAAATTAATGGGTCCGACATCAAAAGTAAATAGTTCATAGCGTCTTTACAATTGTTTGACCTTGAAGACTTTCTAGCGTGGTCAAGCCTAGTTCGACGAAAAGTTTTGTGTAAGCCTTCTAGAGCTTCTTCGGACATTTGTCCTATTGGAATATCAAAACTTTTCATTATTTCAATGCAATGAAAAAATAATTTATGCAGTGTGATGGGCATAATACCATGCATACAAATCTAAATAAAGATTTTTCGTTTCGCATATTAAAATTTTAAACTTTTCCAGATCAATGTCCGCTCCTGTTGCGATCACTCGTAAGATAATGGATACATTTTCAATCAAAGTTTGGTCAATCTTTGTTATTTCTGAACTTTTTGAGGGTTCAAAAAAGAAAGCGCGGGCAGTGTTGCCACCGTTTGATGATCCAAATCCCTGTTTAGGTTGATCAACATTCAATCCCATTTTCGTTTTAAATTCAGTTTGTATTCTTTTTTTCTCTATTTGGAAAAGGGTTTTGTTTTCGTCCCCTTGCCATTTTTTAAAGGATAATCTGTAGGCAATGTGTAACATGCACTCAAATGTACGTATCCACAGATGAAGACTGAAGAGGCCAAATCGGTAATTGGCTTCATTTGGAGGTTTCGCGAAACATTTTTCGGTGTTCATCTCACTTGGAAGAGCACCGCAGATGAAACATTTTGACGCCGAATTGGTTTCAGTTAAAACATTACATACGCTCCCATCAACCATGGTTAGATGAAATGCAAAAGATATAGTTTTAACTATAGTTAAAAGATAGTTATTAAGTTCAGAAATTTTGTTTTGCATGGCAATTTCCTCTTCTTTCACGAGCTGAGAACATTCTTTTCTGAATACAAATTTAACGGGCCTACAATTCAAAATAGAACCAGGTCGATCATTTTTCCAAAGGAATTCACCTGAATCAATATCAATAAGCCTTAATGGGACGAAAGCTATTAAGAACAATTACTCGTCCGTGTTTTCAGGATTGTCAAACTTAATTTTATACGCGCTATGGTTGCCACTTCCATAGAAACCCCATTTACAGATCATTTTGGCGTGTGTGTCCTTATCAATACTTACTTTTTTAGAGATACTTCGCGCAGTTTTTTCCACTTAGTCTTGAAAATCGACTTCTGCTGATGTTTCCGTGGCTGTACATTTTGGAAGAATTCCTATTTTTGTTTGTCTTAATGCGTAGACGCTCGGAAAACAGTCCTTGTGCATTGCGTTAACAGTTTTTCGCAAAACTTCATAGCTTCTTTCTGTTAAATCGAGATCAAGATATAATGACAGGGCTTCTCCAGGCGTCAAACTCTTTTTTTCTTGATCTCGATAAGGAGAAGTTGATGAATTTAGCTCTGTTAAATGTGTTGCATACCTTAATTCTTCCAAAGACCTTGTTCTTATCAAATCATCAACTTTTTGCCTCTTTGTTTTGCTGCAACACGCTTCGATCATTTTTTTTTTTTGGTCTGCCACGTTTATTTTCCGAAGCCTGGTTTTTGGAAATATTCTGAAGATACTCAATGTTCACGGGAAAAATATGTAGTCAGTCTTTGATTTTTTCAAAAAAAAACTTTTCGTCCTTTTGCTCTTTTGTCAGCGTTTATAAACGTTTGAGCACAGGGAAGAAAGGTGACCTTTTAATTTAATGTCATCTTCAGGCTCCAAAATACCTTCTACATTATAAATTTACTTAACACAAACTGCAAAAGATTTGGAACTTTGATTGATGGAGCACACAACCATACCTCAAAAATTACTCAATTTGAACACATTCTGTTAAAAATTCATGAAAATAATAGGTTGTATTAAGGAAAAAGGCAGGTAAAGGCAGATGAATCTTACTTTTTTTAAAAGATCTTAATCTTGTCTTTATTTTCAAAAATATTTTTTTGCAACAAGTAATTTTTACAACACGTTAAAAATAGGTCTATTCAAATATAGCACTCTCTACGTAATAATAACCTTGATTTTTACCTTGATTTAAGACCCTACTACTTGCAGTTCACGAAATAAAAAAAAAGTGAGAATAACTGTAGTTATCAGAGATCATGAAAAAATTAAAACTCAATTTGTTATTCTTTATTAATCTTGAGCGCGACGCATATTGCTTCTATCTATAGTTTTCTCTTATTTTGAGTTAGCCAGTTAAGGTTACATTCAGAGCTGCGCTTAAAGCTAGTGGCTTTATCATAAAAAAACCTTTTAGATAATGCTCTCGGGATTGTTAGCTTCAATTTGGCTTATTTGGAAACAAGAAAGTAAACATTTTGTCCACTACCCAACTCACTGTGGGGTGGTCCGCCCAAATCCAATTCAACCTCCATAATTGATCATTGAATAATGAAACAAAATATGTGTAGAATGGATGTACATTACATTTACATAGTGTATATATTTTAAGATTTTAAGAAAAATACGTTCATATGAACCTACTACCTACTAATTATATTTTTTTTCATAATGTTTCTATATCACACATGAAGAATAATTGTATGGGGCCCCCTATCTCGAACTCAAAATTTTTTTTGTTCAAACTTAATTTTTTGACGGGAGCTCTCATTCCACTCAATAAACATTTATGTATTTACATATTCTATAAAGACATATATGTTCATATGTATTTACATATAATACACAAAAATCGATGTATGTAAGTACGTTCCATATAATAGACTCAAAATTGATTTTGATGAAATTTCCAGAAAATCTTCAGATTAGCCCAACTGGATCAACAGAATTTTTGTTTGGTTAAAGTAAAGTGTTTTCCTTATAAAGCAGGGGGTCGGTCGCCAGTTTTGAATAAAAGCTTTTATTTTGTTTTCTATTCATTGTTTTTTGTAATTTATATGTTGGTTGGTATGCCTATAAATGCTGATGTGTTGTCCTAATTTCTGTGCCCGTTCTAGTAGCACAATTTTCTCAATATCTTCTTCGCCAAAATGTTTTGTTGGAAAATTTTTTCCCGGAAAAGTTAACAAGCTGTGTTTAAGAACACATTTTGCTTAAGTAATAACATCGATTTGAAGGGGTTACCAGAAAACCCCATCGAAATCTGGCGGGCTCTGTTAAAGAACTGCAAAAAAAGGGCATAAATATTTGCCTCACTTGATTGAGGCCACTTCAGAAATCTTTCAAAAAAAGACAAAATTTAAAAAAAAATATTTAATTTTTTATAATATAAAAAAAATTATTATTATTCAATATTTGTTGTATATTTGAGTATGTCCAACATTTTGTGACAAAATCTCTATATTAGAAGGCTTAATTGAATGATTAATTTTTTTTTTAAATAATCGAGACCCATTTCGACCTAGTCATCACTGAAAGCTTCTATTAAGTCGTCATCATCTTCAAAATGTCTACTGAGTTCAAATACTTTTTTGAAGTAGCCAGGTCCGAACGTTTTCAACGTAGTTCAAGCCAAGTTAAGAGGGCGGTCCCGGTAAAAGTTCCATTTTTGTATTCTAGATCTAGATTTTACCTGACTTGGAAGTGTGGAAAGAGGCGCAGCCTTGTTGAAACATCGAAGGTACAAGTCTAAAAATATTAGTAAGTTTTGGAAATACACGTTCCAGCAAAAATTATGTTATAAAGAGGGGTAAGTAGCTATAATAAGGACACAAATACAGGCTGTGCCATTGTGTGTGGTATAAAAGTGTAAAAGCGCTGAGAGCATTATTAAATAGTCCATAAAAAAGCAAAAGCTCTGAGATCGGTTCGCAATATTGAAACCCGCAAAATTTGTATGAGATGCGTCTTCTTGGTAACATTATGTTCTTTGGTTATAGTTTCTCACGCCATAACACCTGACGTACGACTGTGATGTCTAAATGGATAAAGTTTTTCTCTTCTATAAAATATTAAAATTAAAAATAACAATTTAAAATCAGAAAAGACAATATATTTTCATTCGTAACTCGAAACGACATTATCAATAGGAAAATTCGTTCGCAATCTCATATAACCTTGACTTTGGAATGGTTCTTTAACATTTTTAAATGGTGGGTGCTATAGGTATTTTTGCATATCATTTTTGGTGTCTTAAAACTGGCTTAAACGTCAATTTTGAAGTCAATTAAGGGACTGAGAATGAAATTTGAGGCAAACCACAGTTTTAACCTGGGGCGTATACAGCTTTAGTTCTTGGTCATGCCAAAAAAAAAATAACACAAACTAATATTTGTTAAAAGTCAAGTGCCTTATTTTTTTTTTCTTCATATTTTACTGTGCGTAGCTATATAAAAGAAAAGGGAAACAATCTTAATTGACTATACTAAAGGGTTTTCCAATAGGGACGGGTTGATTTTGACAGCTCATGGCGGCCATATTGTTTCTTATACTTTCGGTCAAAATATCGTCTTTTAATCAGTTACTACAGACAAATCATCATGGTGAGTTACAGCGTCGAGCAACACGTGCAAATGATGTTTTAGAGCAGTTAGAAGTTTATCCCAATTTTGGTCGAAAAATCATCTTTAGCGATGAGGCCCATCTTTGGATGAATGGGTACGTGAATAAGCAAAATTGCCGGATTTGGGACGACACTAATCCACGCGAGATTCACGAGGTGCCAATGCATCCAAATAAAGTTACTCATTTGTGTGGATTTTGGGCTGGATGCCTGGAGGCGTCATCGGTCCGTACTTCTTCGAAAATGATGCTGGCCAGGCCATCACCGTCAACGGCGATCGCTATAGGTCGATGATCACCTACTTCTTGTGGCCTAAATTGTATGATATGGACACTGAAGATATATGGTTTCAACAGGATGGCGCTACGTGCCACACAGCTTAAGACACAATCGCTATTCTGCCAGAGCGGTTTCATGGCATGGTTATCTCGCGCCGAGGCGACGTGAATTGGCCACCAAGATCATGTGATTTGACCCCTTTGGACTTTTCTTGTGGGGCTTTCTTAAGTCGCAGGTCTATGCGAATAAGCTGCAAACCACCTCGACCCTCAAAGACAACATAATCGATGCCATCGGTCGAATTCAGCCTGATTTATGCACCAAAGTCATCGAAAACTGGACCTTTCGAATACGCGCCACCCAGCGAAGCCGGGGCGGCCATTTGAACGATGTTATATTACTATAATAGGGCTCTCAAATAAAGATAAAACCTTATTGATATCTTGTTTTATTCAATTTTAAAATCGACCCGCCCTTGATGGGAAACCCTATAATACATTACGTTTGTTAAAAATAAGTTAAAATAATTTAAATCGTTCATATCCTGGAAAAAAATATCGTACCTTTACTCATTTAATTTCAAGACAGTTAAGAATCAAAAGTCGGCGTGAAATAGCAGACTACGAATGTAAAACTAAATTTTCACTACGCCAAGTTAGGCATTTTCATTGAAAATATATATTTCGAACTGCCAAAGCCAATTCAAAATGAAATGAGCTACCTATACAAAAAAAATTAACAAATTTAAGACGAAAACACTTTTTTGGTATTTGCAAAGTTACCTCATTTTTGGTTCCAAAGAAAACTAAAATAAACAACTGAGTCGAACGAACCTTTATTAGCTGGACCAGTGAACGCGCTCTTCGTTTTTATTCCTGACTGTTACATTTTTTAAATTCACACTTGCAGTTAGGCTGGATAGCTTTCGCTCCGTAATTTATATTATTGAATGTTTGAATTTTCAACAACCACTTGAGTGGGCTACAACCATTGTATTTGGCTGGAATTATTGCAATTTCATGGCTGCCACACCAATCATCAGATTCTTTTCAGTGGTGTTTAGTCTTTATGTTCAATTTTAATTTATAAATTGGTGCCGTCAATTGGAATCGAACCTAGACCAGCTACCTCTGAGGCCTATGCACTACGCATTGCGCCACCGAGGTCACCTGATCATGCCCATTCAATGTAAGGTTTTGTCTTTATAAATTGCATATTGAGACAACCAGCATTTTTACTAGCCGCACACAAGTTGGTTGTTGATCATTCGGGGTCTTTCTCTTTTCTCCGTACACTGTTTACAAACCAACAATTCGTTGGACAATTGTAAGGTGGGAGATTGTATGAAAGATTTGACACTGGACAAGAATTGATTTAATTAAATTGTGTTTTTTGTTTGATAACACACTCGCAGTTAGGCTGCATAGCTTGGGCTCCGTAATTTATATTATTGAATGTTTTTTCAACAACCACTTGTTACATTTTTTATTTCGGAGGGCCTCAGCAAAAGCATACAGCAATCTCCAGTTGCCTGACCAAAAAAATCAGTTTAGCTAGGTGTCAAAATACTGAGGAACAAAATTTTTGGATTCGCTTGATCATTTGTTTTGAATTTTATTCAGAATTTATTTTAATCCTATCAAAGTATTATTTCAGCGAATTGAAGTTGCAGGAAAAATTAGTAAAATATCATATGGACTGTGCACCGTTTTCTGTTTCTTAATTTTAGTAAATAGATATAAATATTCACTACTCAAAATGAAAACAATAGCTCTGATTTTCAAAAATGACCACTTGTGTAAACTGCTCTTTTTACAATAGTGGAAAAACTAAAATACATTACATATTCGTATTATAATTGAAAATAAAGATTCGTTTTCGTTGCGTTTCAAGAAAAGTGCGAACAAAGTTCACGAGTGATTTTGATATGCCTCTGATTTGAAAAAAAATGTATGTCTCTATGACTGCCACCGATGGAAAAGTGAAAGGCACCTTACAAAATAAATATGTACATCAAATATACCTTATCTTTCTTACCAGTAAGCCTTTCTGATAAAAATAATGGACAAATTCTACGAGCCTAGTTGCTTTTCGTCAATAATTCCATCCAACTGGTCAAACGGTTCACCGCAAGGAGTTCCAAAAAATCTCCTTTACCATAGCTGTTGGCTTTTGCATTATGGGATTCATAGGTTACTTTCTAAAAGTAATCCACATCCAAATCAAAAACAATATTGTTCGATCGCAAATGTTGAATAAGTGCAAACAAAATCCTTTCATAATAGGTTTTCATTATAGTTTTATATATTTATGTCTTTTTTCGTAACATTAACATTAGCCGTGTTTTTTGAGAGAGTGAATAGCAACTCAGCAAAATGTTTACACGCAAAACAATAACGAAACAAATTATTAAAGGAAATTTTGTTTGTGTTTTCCATGTAAAACTTTTACTGAGCTGCTAGTCACTATATCAAAAAACACGGCTACTTTTTGGTTAGAATAACTATAAATCGAAAATTATCACTTTTTCTGCTTTTAAAAATAATCTAGTCTGTTGTCATACAGAAATCAAACAAAACTATTTCTGTATGTGTTCTATAATGTGTTTAAAGATTTAATTTTTAGAAAAAAAAATGTTTTTTTTTTGAAAATCCCATTAGATTTTACTTTACTGAGTGAAAATTTGGTAACAACTCCGCACTTTGATTTCTGTTTGGTTTAACAGGTTTTGACTGTCATCTCAAAACGGAAACTAGCCTATGCATATATTTTAAGATTTGAATGTATTATCATATGAGAAGTTTGTTGTAATGTTAAATTTGAGGTACGTCAGTCAAAATTTATTTACATGGTGATAAATGAGAGTGCCCACACCAACGCGGCGGAGAAACATATGAATTAATTTTGACTGACGAATGTTTCTTCGCGGCAACGAATGTTTCGCATTGGTTTGGGTGAGCCTTAAATCGGAGCGAAACACTCACGACAACAAAAAATTCACTTTTTAAAATTAAGTTACATGAAAATAATTGAGAGTAGGTACCCACAATGAAAGCGGTGCGATTTTCCATATGAACCCGATGACTGACAAAAATGTTGTCCACGCATCGGTTTGGCGGACCTTAAATTAATTTCTAAAAATTTACGTCGGAATTTGACCATTTGACCATTTGACCAACCCCTTACGTATAAATTAAAATAATTTCATATATTAAGTGTGTCTGTACCCTAAAACTAAGAATATAGTAGCTGTCAAATTTGCCATGGTGAATTTATTTTTTGTTGATTTCTCGAACCTTATTATTGGTTGGCGAGATTTTTTTATAATTATTGCTCTGTAGAGCTGAAAAATATTGAAATTATGTTTTTAAATTTCATAAACATAATTAGGTCTTTTGCCCTTTGCTATACTCTGCTCAAACAGGGCCCCTTCGGAGGCGACAGAGTTCTACAAAAAGTTCTCATCGCGCATCGTCTGCCCAAGTAGCTTTTTGGCGAATTGGAAGAAAGAAACATGAAAGTTCCAAAAGATTTTTCATTGAAATTCAAGGACTCGTTCAAGTTCCGCTTGCCATGCGGGCATTGTGCTTGGTGAAACAATTATTTTTTTGTTAATTTATTTTTTAATGAAAATCACAAACACCGGAATAAAAATCTTCGCACAGCACATTTATGAAAAAAAAAAATGAACTGTCAAACAAATCAAATTCACCGCGTTAAATTGTGGTTGCAGTTCACATCTATTCATCGACACGAAATGAAATTACAAAAAAAACAATGTAAACAAATGGGTTTTGGGGGGTGATACGAACGAAAGATTCCTATCTAGGTATTGCTTATCTGTGGTAATAACATCTTAGTATCATCGATTGACTAAAAAATTACGTAGGTATTCCATTGCCATGAAAATTTAATTTCTTATTGAATTGAAGTTACCAACATTCAAATTCTCTATTGAATTCTAAATTAACAATCGAAAATCCTACTAGCTTTCTAAGTAACCAACTTTCTTTTTTTTTCTATAAAAAATAAATAAAAATAAATCGGGTGGCACAACAGCTCATGAAGAACCAGGGCCTAGGGACTAACAACTCGCAACCATTCCTGTGTGCGCCTATCGACAGGAATGGAAGGGACCTACAATTTTATGCCGAATCCGAACGGCTAGACGAGAAGGATTTATTCGTGACAAGTGATACTCTTGGAGGATTTGTCAATTCCTCGCAAGAGGCAGTAGCCCTGAAAAAAAATTGTTTTTTAGGTGGACGAGGCTGGGAAGCCAACCCAGACCTCCAGCGTGACAGTTGAACGCACTAACCATTACGCTACGGGCTACTATGTGGTTACTAAATAATTATTTCAGATCAACAGAATAATCTTGAGTTCTCGGGGGGACATGACCCCGTGACCCCCCCCCCTGTATACGCCGTTGGTTTTAAGCTCATGTTTTCGTCCCTATCTTATTTCTTCCCCTGTGTAAGTTTTTCATTTTTTGCTGCATTTGTTGGTATCCGCATTATTCCTTATTTTCAGTTTTGTTGATTTTTCTCGGCATAAGAGTTAAAGTTTTTTGGACCCATTTATGTATTTCCACTTTTTCTGCTTCCGTTAATGTTTTTCTAAACTTCATTTTTAATTAAAAAATACAAAATATAGTTTTTTGCTCTTTCTTAAATATTTAAAAATTTTATTTAGAAAAAATCCATTCCGTTAAATTTTTAAACGCTAAATTCACCGTGGCCTCAATCAAGTGACACAATTTTTTGTACCCTTTTTTTTTGCAGTTCATTAACAAAATCCTTGATATTTCTTTAAATATTCCAAGATACTCTTTAGTTTCATCTTTAATTTTGTAAAATATGTATGTACCCACAACTAGTAGGTACATTTATTTTGAAACACAATGGGGAATATTCAAAATCGCAGATAGACCCAGGTTTAACTAAACTACAGTTTAAGACAATATTAGCTCAATGAATACAGACCGATTTTAGTTACAAGTTGTTGGTTTTATATTTTTATAAGATAATTAACTTGGTAAACTACACGAATATCTTTAAATATTTTGAAATGATAAACTTAAAAAAATATAATCAACGTCCGAAAATTCAACTTAACCTATGTGTTACTTAGGCCCAGCTCTAAAATTACTATGAATACGCCCCAATTTGTTTAGTAGATATCTATTGTATGCAATATAAATAGCGAATAATGATTAGAATAAAGAGTGTATTATAATTACTTTGGTTTATGTTTTCTCTGTCGTAAAAGCTGACGTTATTAAGACTACAAAAATATCTGATCATAAAAGGGGCCCCATTTAGCATTGCCGCCCCGGGCCCCCAACAAGCTTAGTCCGCCACTGCACGTGAATATCAAACGGTTTTTATTTTTCATTTCACACAGAGGTGAGTACTAGGCCTTATAGAACATAAAATTTCCTACAAAAATGGTATACAAATTTTTTGTAGAATTAACGGTTTGGCCACTAGAGTACGATGAAAAAAGACCAAAATTTCGTACTTTTTGGAAAACACATCAGTTCTCTCGTTGAATTTTGCTTGTAACTCAAAACCCATGCCTGTAATTGTATAAAATCTAACCTTCTGCTTAAACAACATTAAATTCTCTACAAGTTTGTGACTTATATCACTAAAATTGGCGAAAAAATTGTCGCTTTGAAGCCATATCAGTAGGAAGTAGCAAAAACATAAAAGACCCTAAAACATAAAAGACGAGTGAGAAGAAAACTTCTATATTTTTTTCCTGAACAAAACACCATTTGACTGGACTATTAATAGGCTATCCATTTTTATCATGATAGAAAAAAAATCAAACTTATATTGGTGGAGAAGTCCAAAAAAGTAACACCCTTTTGGGTGTTATAAATTTTTCTTTACCAAACCAGATAACATATTAATTGAATATACCCACAAAATTACGTTGTGGAACTATGTACCTGTTTTTTCAGAGGCTTAGTATAAGACTTTTAGCACCTTATTTTTTATGGAATTCAAAAACAAAACAAGTATGTCATCTAAAGGTCAGTAATCGGTCAAAAAAGTCAGCTATAGTTTTTTTTAATGAATTTTGAAAGATTTTTTTCAAGGTTCTATAATATTTTTGTCTCATATAATGAGTTTTCAAAAGAAAAAAAGTATCTCATAAAGGTTTTTTTTTTTTTTTGAATATCCCAAAATTGAGGTGCTGAAAGTCTTATACGACCTTGAATATTGTTTAAAAGCTTTGGAGAAACCTTCGGGAATTTGGAATCGGAAAACAGCGTCCTGTGATTCAAAACGGCATTGACTCCAATAAACTTAATCGGAAGTTTTTATCTCCTTTAAACATAGATCAATCAAGAGATTTAGATGTAGATAATATTGAAGAGGTGTTTTCCTTTTCCTCATTTTCTTTTTCAGAAGTAACTAATCTAGATGTTGTTGAAAACCTCCTCTCGGTCAAATCTAATGCAGTGGGGCTGGATGGAGTTAACCCTATTTTCCTTAAAGCCATTTTGCCTTTGTTATTGCCCTTTTTAACACATATTTCAAACACAGTTCTTACTACTGGAATTTTCCCTACAGCATGGAAATCGGCTAAGGTTATACCTATCCCAAAAAATTCGTTGTGTGATGAGTTTAGACCGATTTCCATTCTTCCATTCCTATCAAAAGTTTGTGAACGAATAATGCAAACGCAACTAAATAACTATATAAGGACAAATAACCTTCTAGTAAATATTCAATCAGGTTTTCGACCCAAACACAGTTGTACAACCGCGCTGATGAAAGTCATTGAAGATATAAGACATGAACTTGACCATGAGTGCGTCAGTGTCTTGGTTCTCCTTGATTTCTCAAAAGCCTTCGATATGGTGAACCATTCTATTCTCCTTAACAAATTACACAATCGTTTTAACGTTTCTCTTGAAGCGACTAAACTATTGTCCTCTTACTTATCCAATAGGAAGCAAGCCGTCTTCTTGATAATCAGCTCTCTGATTTTCTTCCCATAGTACGAGGAGTTCCGCAAGGATCAATACTGGCTCCACTTCTATTTTCGTTATATATTAACGAAATATCATCAATAATTATTCAGTCATCTAAACACTTCTATGCAGATGATATTCAAATATACCAAAGTTGTCCACTAGGGCTTATAGAAAACTGTGTTTTCACTATTAACGAGGATCTCAATCGAATCTCTAATTGGGCAGAAAGAAATGGTTTGAATCTCAACCCAAGTTAATGCAAATGCATAGTCATCTCAAAAAAAGAGTTAAATGTATCCTACTTTCCGCCAGTAATGCTAAACAATATTCCCCTAGAATTTGTAAGCTCGTCAAAAAATTTGGGTGTGGTTTTTAACAGAACATTGACGTGGAATGACCATATAAATTTAATAGTAGGAAGAACCTACGGAATTCTCCGAAACCCTGTTAAACACGAGAATGATTCTCGCCAAAACACTGGTTATCCCAGTTCTAACTTTCGGCTGTGAAATATTTGTTAACTGCGATTCTACTAGCAAAACTAAATTAAAAGTAGCATTTAATAGCACTTTTCGTTACATACACGGATTAAGAAAATATGATCATGTTTCCCATCTGAGTCTGAATCTCCTTAATATGTCATTGGAAAGCTTCATTAAGTTTCGAACCTTGAAAATACTGTTCTCTATCTTACAAGCTGGTCAACCAACATATCTATATAATTTTCTTCGTTTCTCGGTATCAAACAGATCGACCGTTTTAAAACTTCCCCGTTTCCACTTTTTTTTTATAGCTGCAATCCGCCTTTGGAATTCACTCCCACCTCATCAGAAGTAAACAACGCACAGCGATTTCAAAATAGTTTAAAAAATTTCCTTAACTTTCAAAGCAACTAACTTCTATTCCTTATCTCTTGAGCTCTGTTTTGTATCTTTTTCCTTTCTTTTCCTCGTTTTTCCTTTTTTCTTTTCTATCTATTTTCTTTTGTTTTTATAATAAATTGTAAATGCTCATTCAATAACTTCATTTACCATTTAAGTTAATTTTAGCTATTTGTGATTTTTTAGCTGGTTTGTTTTGGCAACACTGGTTTTGACAGCTGACGTGTGTTTAGTACCTTGTGTCACTGTCAAACAGCTTCAGTTTGGTTTGCAATTTAACCATGGATCGTCTTACAAATGAACAACGCTTGCAAATTATTGAATTTTACTATCAAAATTCGTGCTCGGTTCGAAATGTTCATCGCGCGCTGCTTCCATTTTATGGTCGGCATTCTCGACCTTCTGAGCAGTCTATTCGGAAGATTGTGACCAAATTTCGCACCAAATTTACTTTGTTGGACATAAAACCACCAACACGTTTACGTACTGTGCGTAGTGAAGAAAATATTGCGGCCGTATCAGCTAGTGTGACAGAAGACCGCGAAATGTCGATTCGGCGCCGTTCCCAGCAGTTAGGCCTTTGTTACAGCACTACGTGGAAAATTTTGCGGAAGGATTTGGGCGTAAAGCCTTTTAAGATACAGCTGGTGCAAGAACTAAAGCCAGCCGACCTACCACAACGCCGAATTTTTGGTGAATGGGCTCTTGGAAAGCTGGCCGAGGATCCGCTTTTTTATCGAAAAATTGTGTTCAGCGATGAGGCTCATTTTTGGTTGAATGGGTACGTAAATAAGCAAAATTGCCGCATTTGGAGTGAAGATCAGCCAGAAGCATTGCAACAGCTACCAATGCATCCCGAAAAAGCCACTGTTTGGTGCGGTTTATGGGCCGGCGGCATTATTGGGCAATATTTCTTCAAAGATGATGCGAATCGCAGCGTTACTGTCAATGGTGAACGCTACCGAGCGATGATAACAAACTTTTTTTTGCCCGAAATGGAAGTTCTTGACTTGCATGATATGTGGTTTCAACAAGACGGTGCCACATGCCACACAGCACGCGAAACAATGGCGCAATTGCGAGGCGAGTTTGGTGAACAGTTAATTTCACGTTTCGGGCCGCTCAATTGGCCGCCTAGATCGTGCGATTTGACACCATTAGACTATTTTTTGTGGGGGTATGTCAAGGCTAATGTCTATAGGGACAAGCCCGCTTCGATTGACGCACTGGAAGCCAACATCCATGCATTCATTCGTGAGATACCGGCCGATATGTGTGAAAGAGTATGCCAAAATTGGACTCAGCGGATGGGCTACCTGAGACGCAGCCGCGGTCAACATTTGCATGAAATTATCTTTAAACATTAAATTGCAAAGTTCAAACTATCGATTCAAATAAATATTTCATTCATTTTTTCGAATTTTTTGTGTTTTTTTTTTTTAAAGTTCTAAACCTCTTAAAAAATCACCCATTACATATATAATTAGACTAAACTTGAATAATATACATATATAAACTATCACGAATTTATAAGACTCATCTTAACGTGTTAGCATTCACAATGAAATAAATTATCTAAATTATTTAAAAATCTATATAGCTAATCTATCTATTACTGAAACTAATATTGAGCTGTTATAAAGTTTTGGAAATCTTTATGGTATACGTTTTTTGTTTCGAATATCCAATAAATTAGGTACTAAAAATCACAATAGTGACCTTGGAAAACCTTAACCATTGATCAAAATTTTCCAATTTCTAAAACTAGTTGACTTTTTTGACCAATTTTTAACATAGATGGCATATTTTTTTTGCGAATATCACTTACATAAGGTTCTAAGATTCTGGATACTACCTGATTTTGAAAAGTATTAGTTCCCTGAGCGGCTTAAACAAATTGTATTGGTAGGTCCCGTTATTTTTCGTCGTGAGAAATTCAGTAAAAAAAAACATATGGTCGTATGTATTATCGAAAAAAAAACTGTGTAGGTAACAAGATTGAAGAAAATTAGTCTAGCTGTTGCAGTGAAGACAGACTGGACAGAATAACCGAACTAAAAGATTTATTTTTTTCATCTTTCCTAGCATCGTAATAGCATCAAGTATTATCAAAATTTCGAGTACATTTATATCGCAAGTTAAACTCTAAACGGATAAGTCTTTGTTGTTTGTGTTTTCATTAAAACAATAAGAACTCCTGTTTTGGTGCTTTAGTGGAAAACAAATTTCCAAACACCTTATTTTGACAAATTAAATTTAAAATGGAATCAGCAGGCTTTTATTTGAGCTCAAGCTGCGTTAATCTACTTTATAAAAATTTGATTGTATCCTCACTTTTCTTAGTTGTCATACGCAAAACTTAAGTGTCGTTATCCATTACCACAGCTCATATCACATTTTCGTTTATAAATAAAATTTTTAAATGTCTCAAATGACTTTATTTACCAAACAACAACTCCTGTCTTCCAAAAACTTTGGTTTCAAACAAATGCACTGTCTTTAAATTATACTATTTTTTTATATATTTCATTTGTATTCTCTTTCTCTGAAATAGTCTATCCTCTGTGAAAATTAGCAATTTTCAAGAAACTACGACAAAAAAATTAGTTACAATAAAATACACCCCATGGTATAATTTTATAACAAAGTTAAGAAGGGACAATTGTTTCGCTAAAGTATCTACAACAACAAAAAAGAAACTTTTATTCACAACCAACGAAATAAAACCACTGCCAACTTCATGCTAAAATGCAAAAACTTTTTTTAATCTAAAAAGAAAAAGAGAAATGATTTTTTTGTGTGAAAGTAAAAATTTCCTAGATAATAGAATCTTTTCAAAACTTAAGCAGACGAGACAATATCATGGTAGGTGGGGTATTCTCTTTCTTGTCAGCAGTTCATCTCCTTCATCTTCGTCTGACCAAAAGAAAAAAAAAAACAGAAAGTAACAAATAGGAAACAAAAGGAAAATTGCAAAGTGCACACAGTAAAAAATTATACGCGCAAGAGAAAAGAACAAAATTGTAATTTAATAAAAGTCGTCCTAGTCCAAGGAAAAATGAAAAGGACGAACAACTGCAGCGGCAAAATGTGATAGAGAAATTTATTGCAATGTCAAAGTTGATACCTAGTAGAACTGGAAAAAAAACTATTATTAATATTCGCAGGAGAAGCTAGAGAAGTATAAGTTTTCAAAACATAATGCTTTGGGGATAATTCCTACCCCCCAAACCCAAATAAAAACTCTGAAATTAAACTCGAAGCTATAAAAATTGTCCACCAAGGATTCACGTTGAATTTTTTTAAAGTTTCTTAAGAATAGTAGGTAGGTTTACCTCCAATGTATCCATTTAGAATGAGGATACTCTTGTAGCCAGTTTTTTAAGTGTGAAATCATCCTAGTTCCGGGGTTAAATCCGCATAGTCCACTTAACATAATTGATATTTGATTTGTGTTTATTAATATGGATGTCAAAAATGAGAGCTCTTTGAACTATTCCCAGAATTTATCTTCCATGGTGCAAGGAAAGTACCAATTTTAAAATACTGTATCTATAAAAGGAGTATTTCTCCAAAATATCGTCCAATATAACAAATATATTCAAAAAAGGTATCAACCAAAACCTACGAAAATCTTCAATAATAAAGGAGCAAATAAGGAAAAAAAGAAGCAAAAATTAATTAAAAAACTTTTGGAAGCCCCTCAGGTACACTTGGCATATTTTATGAAAGACAACTGGCAAGGATTTTACTAAACAAACAAATACAAAAAAAAAAATTTTATAAAACATTGTTGGCAATTAATTCAGGAACACAAACTGAATTATTATTTTCCGTATGGTGTTTGGCATTAACTTAAAATTTTGTTGATTTTAAAGAATTTTTATAATTTGTTTTCTTATAAACCCTAAAAACCTTTGTTTTTAATTTTATTTTCGATTTCAACTTCAGGTTGACTTTATATTTACAAGACATTTTAAATGATCGAAGGTGTTGACATTTTTTGATGAGGGATTGAAAATTGAATATTCATTAAATATGTATAATAATCAACAGCCATCAGGAGTTTAATTATTTTTGCAAGAGGGAGAAAAAAATTGAATACAATTATTAGACATTATTTTAATTTACTTACGGATTTTAGTTGGGCGCCATTTCAATGTTAAAATATTTAACCTAAAAATGTTAGAATATTTAACCTAAGAAGTTGTAATTTGTATGAAGTTATTTTGAGCTTAATGGAGAGAAATATAAATTATTATATTTAAAATATTATTACCAAAATAAGGCTAATTAGGACAATTTGACAAGCTATCCCAAAAGAAAGTTGGCAGTACACTGACGCACAGACCGACAGACGTCTGGTGGAAAATCACTTGTTTGGACTTATCCACTATCGCATCTACAGTTATGGACAAAACAATAAGACCACTCAAAATAGGTTTAAATTTCATACGAAATAGAGCGCAGCGCTTACGTCATAAAACAATAAAGAAATTTAAATGTACAATATAAAAAAATAACAAATCAGAAAATTAATAGTTATAACAAGGGGACAAAACAATAACACCACTTAAAAAATATTAGGAAATCGATTATTTTGTTGCTAAATTCTTAGCACTTATTCGTGGGTAAGTCTTTTTTATCATTTCACAGAATCTTTGTTTTTTTAGGATTGGCTTTAGTAGTTGGTGCCAAGAATAGTTATTGTCCTAACTTACCAAGCTTTTTGTATATTGGTCCAGAAATCCTCATTTCTTCTTCATTTTTCGAATATTCGGAATCCAGAAACTTCTTACCAATACCCATAACTTTTGTTGAAAAATACAGATCTATATTTTTGGAGGGGCATGCCATAAGACTTATTCTTAAAAAATATTAATATATATTCCTATACTTGAGTTTTCTTTTAAAATTTAAAAGTATTTTAAGTGGTGTTATTGTTTTGTCCATAACTATATTGTATATTATAGTTTTGATTAAAATCTTGACATTTTTTTGACACGAAACCAAAATGGGGTTTATGTGAACATACGTAGCGTTTGCTCTGTCATATTAAAATTGAATGTTTTTAATGAACAACAATCACTATAGGCTGACATTATAGTAAAAATAAATAATACAAATTGGGAGTGTCAGTGAGCGGATATTCATTAAAATACTTATTACCATTTTGTTCGTCTGTTCATAAAAAAAAACTGTGAAAATCTCATAAATATAGTTGTAGCCGTTTCCGAGATATGAAAAAAGAACAGACAAAATGGCGTCACAGAGAGCGTATCTTACCAAAATTATTTTTCTCGTTTATAAAACAAAATCTTAAAAAATCATTCATATTGGTGTAGCCGTTTCCTAAATACCAAAGAACAAATTGTGAAAATTTCATCAAAATCGTTGGAACAGTTTCCGAGAAACAATAAAGTGTAAAAAATGGGTGTAACAGTAGGCGGATTCAACTAAAACTATTCTTCGATATATTTTCCTGCTCATTTAAACAGACTTTGAAAATTGTATCCAAATCGATGGAGCATTTCCTAGAACCAAAAACTCATGAAAAGTGGGAGTGGCAGTGGGCGGATTTTACTAGAATTATTTTTATTGGTTAATTTTATTATGTTATCCCTCGCCTCTTTCCCTCCCAGACACTGCACGCGAACATTTCTGAGAAACAGAAAATCGTGCAAATTATGTAGATGTGTTAGTGGGTAGATTTCACTAGAACTATGTTGTTTCATCTAAATCTTTTGGGTCATTGGCGAGAAAACCAGTTTCCGTGAACTCCACAAAACAAACAAATAGGAAAAAGGGGCAGATTTTACTAAAATTATTTTTGTTTTTTTTTTTTAATTTGTTCTCGTTTTTAAAAATAAACTCTGAAAAATTCATCCAAATTAGTGAAGCTGTTTCCGAGAAACTAAAAAATTATTAAAGTGTGCTTTGGAGGGGGCGGATACTATTTAAAATATTTTTTTCGCTCATAAGAACAAACGGTGAAAATTTCCTCAAAATCATCGAAGAAGTTTTTAGGAAAACAATAAAGTGTGAAAAGTGGACTGGCAGAAGTCGGATTTTACTAAAACTATTTTTCGATTTTTTTTTCTTCCTCATATAAAAATACTTTGAAGAATTTATCAAAATCTTTGGAGCCGTTTCCGAGACACCAAACAAAAAATAAAAGTGGGCGTAGCAGTGGAAGAATATTAGTAAAAATATTTGCAGAATTTTTATTTCCGTGTGAAGTGTGCCCACTTCCTTTTACTAAAAGTATTTTTTTTTTTTATTGGTTCTCATTTACAAGGACAAACTGTGAAAATCCTAATCGTAGGAACCGTTTCCCAGAAACCAAATATATCAAATGGCGGATTTCGGCACTGTCATAGCGATTGTGTTTCGAAAACTCGGACTTAAGCTTTTTTTATAGCCCTCTTTCAGATCTGAAAAAATCAGCATATCTCTATTTCGTTCCATCGGAAAGTCTATCTTTACTTTTCTATATAATATATCAATTTTATATACAAAACCACACGTAAAATTATATTGAAATACTCTTTTATCTCTGCTTTGAGAAAAAAGAAAAAAAAAAAAAATTTCATTAGGACGAGTGCTTGGAAAGTATAGAGTCCTCCTTCTCGTTTAAAGATTTTTTACAAAAATTAATTTTGTTACTCCACTATATGATGTATGTTTAATGTATTTAACTTGGTGTTTATTTGTTCTTGAATTTATTTTTCTTGTAGCATTTTAATTATCAAGTTAAATACTATCCTTAATGAGACAGAATACTCTTTTACGTTTGTGTTCGTACAGTGAATACCTATCTACTAGGGCTGGCCACGAGACGAGATTCGGCGAGACATTTGTAAGTCTCTTCTCGTCTCAGTCTCGTTAAAATCAAAAATGTTCAGTTTTGTCCCGGTATCGTGTCGGTCTCGTATAATTTAGTCTTGTCTCGGTCTCAGACTCGCCTTTTTCGCGAGAAAATTTTAAACTTTCTTTCTCGTCCCGGTCTCGTGTCCGAAAAAATACGATTTAAGCGCAACCCATTTGATTTATTGAAACGAAATATTCTCGATACGTCAAAATATAGTTTATCACCCATAGCTAGTTTGAATATGCGCAGAAGAAAATAAATATTTAAATGAAATTGGATTTTTCAATTTATCAACCATTTTTTTTCTGCCGAGACAACTTAGACCGAATAGACTCTCGTTCTCTTCAAGGATCCTTAACAGGTAGTCTCGTCTTGGTCTCGTCTCGGATGCTTAAAAGGCAGTCTCGTCTCGGTCCCGTCATGCGAGACCGAGTATTTTCTCTTCTAGTGGCCAGCCCTAATATGTACAATTCTGAAAATGGATCTAGGTAAAGAATAATTCAAGAGCTGTTTTATTTTTAATGTGCAGTGTTTCTTTATTTATTCATACATATATATGTACTGTACATGTGCATAGGTATGTTTTTTTCACATATCGTTAAAAATTCATGCGAACACCAATGCATCTCTGATTAAAGGATCTTAAATGGGAGTTTGAGAGGGTGTTTTCTTTGCCATGACACACATTCGGGCTTGATGGTTTACTTAACTTAATACCCAACAACATTTATACTACAGTAGTCCTGATTTCTGCTATACGAGTAGACTATATTAATTTGCTTTAATTCTACTTTGGAATGCATCCATTTCATCCTGCAAATGAACTCTCCTTTAAATCCTACATCTAAAGTCCTTGATTATTCAAAAAAAAAAAAAAATTAATTCAGCTGGTTAGAGAAACCCACTCTGAGATTAAGATGTCTAAGCCATTTTCCATCAGTATTCAGGGCATCAGAGCAGAAGCAGATAAATATAATTATTTAGACATTTTAAATTTTAAATCAAGATAAACATCTACGATGTGTTCTCTCTGACAAAAAATAAATAAATAAAATATAAAACCAGAAATTGATTAATACTTGAAAAATGTACAAGGTAAACATTTTTGCATTTATCATTATGATATATGAGTTTTGATGCGTGTAAATTCACGTGTGTATTTAAATTAAATACTGTTGAACAATATTTTTTGTTGGCTATATTTTGTTAAAAACATTCATCGTCATTATTATAAAAAAAAACCCGACCACGGGTTATAATTTTCTGGGTTTACGAATTTAAATAATTTTTAGCAGGATATGACAGACTGAAGAGCCCACTGTCATATATATTTCTAATATAATTACATACTTAGATATACAATGATTGAAAACATTTTTACAACAAAAAAAAAATGAAATAAAACACATTTTTTGAAAAAGTTGATAGAAGTATAATTTAAAAATCTTTTATGTAAAAGAAAAAAATAAATAATTTGAATCGGATCAGGTAATAATGAGAAAGTCGACAATATGAAAAATGTTATATTGGGTTTTTGGTAGAAAACAAATATTTTCATATAGTCTAGAAAATGTGAAAAAATCAACTCTTTCAAAGTTTCAAAAAATTCGAAATGTTGAGTTTTGTAAAAATATAAAGATTTTTTTTTTTTAATTTCATAAAACATATTTAGTTTTTTTATTTTGGTTTAATGAATATTGTATAATATAGTTAATGGTTTTGGGCTTTTATGATCTTTTTAGTTGAGTGCAATTAATTAAAAAACTAATTCATATTTTACCTTACGTTTCGCCTGGTTTCTTTCCAGCTTCCTCAAGGGTTTGTATTAATTTAGCTTTAAAAAAACAAACAAATTACAGTATCAGAACAATAGAAAACAAACAAACAAACGACATAGTGCATAAGTTGTCGATACAAAATTATTAATATTGCTGACTTGGTCTCTTGCACTAACTTTAAGTTTGTTTTTTTTTTTTTGAAAATTTACATTTTATTTCTTATAATTTTAAATTTTAAGTAACAAATTTTACTTTGAAATAAATTTACATTTAAAAACAACACAATAAAATTACCTGAATTGAAAATAATTTAGCACGTATTGGACAGCAAAAATTAAAACTTTCTATAAAGAAAGGTCACGAAAAAAGGGAAATATTTTTCTATCACAGTTCAGTTTATGGCAACACTGTATGCAGAGCTTATATTGTCCATGTCTTCCAAGTTAGCAATATTAATAATTTTGTATTAACAACTTATGTACTATGTCAAAATTTGTGTTGTATTGTTCTGATACAGACCAAGAGCCCACAGCAGATTTGGCGTACGAAAGTGAACCAAACAAAAATTATATAAGTCGAAAGGTGTATAAAGGCTGATAAAATAAATGCAAGTCTTGCAGTCCCTGGTTGCGGCTGTTAGGTGGGAGGGGCAATTTTCTAAAAAATTGACTAAACACAGACAAATTTTTTTTAAAAAACAACAAGAAGTCCCTTCCTTCATTTCCTTTTTAAATAAAGTTCTTTTAATGAATAGTTTTTGAAATATTAATGTTTGAACTCAAAATTTTGAAAAAAAAAATTAAAAAAATGGTAAAAAATATTTTTTCGCCAAGTTTCACGTGATTAAGTACTATTTTTGTTTCCAAAATTCAATGCCCTTATCAATTTAAAGTCAAACACTGAAAACCGGATGGTTCTAGGTCTTTTACTTTTTAAGATATTAAAAAGTAAATGAACCAGCTTTTTCATAAAAATAAGACAAATCCGGCTAAATTATTATTTCAGCAACCAGTTAAAATAAGACAAACATGCGGAAAAAATTCTTACATTTTTGAAACTTGGTGGGAATCTCCGATTAAGCAAAAATACCCTTAAATCATGTATCATATGTCCAAATTGTATCAACATAATTTTTTAATTTCCATAAGTCATATCTCCCCCTTTCCCCCTCCAAAAAGCACCCGCGGGATACAGATATTTTTATTGACTCTTTTGATTCTTTATTCTTTTGGTTAATCCTACATTTCCACTAAGTTTCAAAAATGTAAGAATTTTTTCCGCATGTTTGTCCTATTTTAACTGGTTGCTGAAATAATAATTTAGCCGGATTTGTTTTATTTTTATGAAAAAGCTGGTTCATTTACTTTTTAATATCTTAAAAAGTAAAATAATTGTGATTGGAAGTGATTAAAAATAATCTTTCCGTCGGCTTTTTTTGGTCACTGTAGTTTTTGCAATGAAACAATTAAGTTACATTAGCTTTCCCGACGTTTCGGCAGGGGTTGCTGCCTTCTTCAGGGGAACTTTATTTGGACAACAAGAAAAAATATATTGTTTACATTATAATAACAATAATTGAAACAATACAAAATACACTCACTTTAATAAAACTGTGTTTAAATTTAAACTGACATTTAAAATTATTGTATCTAATAATTGTAATATTATTTACAAAAGTAAAGAAATAACCACTTCATACGAAGTTTAGTCTATGGAATTTAAACAAGGAGTAAAGAAACTGAAAGAATACTGTGTTATGATGAGACAAGAGAACAATAGATGGCAGAGATGTTTTGGGTGTCTTGTTTTCTGTTCATGTTGTTGTTGTTGTTGTTGTTGATGATGTGTAATGTTTCTAGGGTGTATCGTTTCGAAACATGTTTCTCTGTCTGTAGGACTTTGACACCTTCAAAATCTGGAGAGTGGTCGTTTTCGATACTGTGGCTCGCCAGGGCTGTCTTTCCAGGATTGTTTGATTTGATATCCGATTTATGATTAGAAATTCGCTGTTTAAGAAATTGTTTTGTAGTTCCGATGTAACACTGGTTGCATGGTTCATTAGGTTTACCCTTACAATTTATTTTGTAAATGACATCAGTAACTTTATCCTTATCCGCTTTCGTTTTAAGTTTAGTGAAAAGGTGACTCAGAGTTTTATTTGATTTGAAGGCCAGGCGAACATCTGTTAGTTTTTGGTTTATCACTTCTTTAAAATTCTCAGTCAGTCTTGGGATGTAAACCATACTTTTGTAGTAACCATTATTCGGGTCTTTAGTGTCTTCGCTTGGAATTTTGCAATTTTGTTTCTGAAGTAGACCACGAATTATAGAATTTGGAAAACCATTGTCACTCAGGATTTTTTTGATTTTTTTCTCATTGGCAGAGTGAAATTGTTCGTCGCTGAGTGCGAAAACTTTACTGATGAGATTGGATGCAGTGTTCATAACTATGTGCCTCGCTTGGTTAGACCGAAAGTTGACTAATCTTCCCGATGCAGTATGTTTTTGGTGCCAGTCAAACAATAGACGGTTGTTTTCACGATGGATTTTTACGTCCAAAAATGCTATTGACCTGTTATGTTCCATTTCCACAGTGAACTGGATTTTCGGGTGGAATCCGTTAAGGATCAGCTGCACTTTTTCAATGTTGCGTTTGTCCATCACGGCAAAAATGTCATCTACATACTTAGCAACAAAAGTAGGCCTTTCTTCCATTCCACTAAAACATTCATCTAGTACGTGATCAAGTACTAAATCTGCAATCGTGGGTGACAAAGGGTTGCCCATAGGCATGCCAAAAATTTGTTTGAAAATGTCATCTTTAAATTGTAGATAGTTATTTTCCTTGAGGCAGAAATCAAGGATTTCAAGAAATTTGTTCAGATTAATTCTAGTGTTTTCACTAATTATTTCCCATTTCTTTTTTATAATGGTGATGGCTAGTTGTATGGGAATGTTTGTAAATGTGACACTGCATCATACGAAACTAAAACATCATTGTCTTTTAATTTTATTTTTTTAGCCTTCTCAACAAATTCAAATGAATTAATAACCGAGTAGCTTGATTTTGCCGTCGCGCACTGTAAAATTCTGCCAATAAACCTCGAAAGCTCATAACATGGTAGTTTCATTGATGACGTAATGGGACGCAGGGGCATGTTTGCTTTATGAATTTTTGGCAGTCCGTATATGGATGGAAGCTGCGATGTATACGTTGTCATCTTCGCCTTTTCCCTATCATCAATGCAATTGTTGTTGTTTAGCCATTTGACTAGATCGTTGTTGCGAGTTTGTAAAGTTGTTGTTGGGTTATTCCTTACCCGTCTGTAAGTATTGCGATCTGACAACAATTCAATCATCTTATCGTCATACTCCACACGCTCCATCGCCACGGTGACGTTACCTTTGTCAGCTGGTACAATAACAATGTTTTTGTGCTGCCTAAGAAAATGGATTGTTTGCTTATTTACATTAAGCAAATATTTGGCAAATCGATCATTTTGTTGGTGGCGTTGAAACGAGTGCAGCATGTTGCTATATTGTGCCCTCATAAGCTCTTGCTCTCTTTCGTCTTGCACACTTCGAATTATTTCTTCTCCATCAGCTATCAATTGAAAAAGAGGAAAGCTTTGTTTATCCACTGGGAGTGCAAATTTCTTGCCCAACGATAAAAGCCATTTGACCTCTAAAGGGAATTCAATGTTAGTGCGATTTTCAAACCATTTTTCATGCATTTCTATATTGAATTCCTTCCAAAGCGATGATCTTAGGCTGTCAATTTTATGTGCGTTCGATTGTTGTTTTTTATTATATGTGTCTTTAAACATCTGTTTTTGTTTTGTTGTGAATTGTTTGTATTCGTTTTGGGATAAGTTCTCTTTGATATGTTGGTCGTGAAGGCGAATTAAATTGTTAGTGCGCTTGACCTTATGGTGCATCTCTGTTATTTCTACGTTGAGAACTTTTTGATGGAATTTAAGTTCGATTTTTTCATAAACATTTATCGATTCTTTATTAGAAAGG